>JPKZ01000986.1:1134518-1144586 GCA_000803305.1 Toxocara canis
TTAGTGGAATACAAATCTGATGAATATTTGCGAAAACAACGATTCGCATTCAAACGAACTGTGCCAAGGTAACTTACACTGAGTTGTCATTGCTAAAGTTTTCTTTTGTCCTTTGATTTCAAAAATCAACACGAATGGCGGAATTCCATTGACGCATTTCCGAAGTTATTCGATTTGAAAGCTTCCTTTGACGCTCTTTGGTGCTCTTATCAAGCAAAAGCGGACCGTCGACCTAGCTGCACGTTCACATGCCTCGTCCATGTGAGCAGCATCCTCTGCCTCCCAAAAAAATCTCTGCCCCGTGCAAAGAGCCAACCAAAATCGAATTCTTTCTTGTTGCTTAAATAACAAATCGCGATATAAGCATTAACCTAAGAAATACTCTCGCTGCTTATAAGCGAATACAATCAAACATTCCACATTAATGAGAAAATTTCCTAAAATGGAATCGTCTCCAAATGTCGACAGCAGAAACGATTATGCAATAGTTTTTGTTATCGTCATGTTGATCGCTCGAATACCTCTGTGCAATTAGTTTTACATAACTTATAGTGATATGTTTAAGCAGTCGAACACATCTACTAGGGGACAAAAATATTAACGAAAATGACGAATGCTGGAGTCAATGATCAAAAAATACTGATTTCGGAATTGCTCCAAATAAAAAGTTTTCAGGTTCATTTCGGCACATCTCCGTTCGGGTTGGACTGGACACAAAAACCATACAAATTTGTGCAGCTATCTTCCTGTTGATTTAAAGTTCATTCCCTGAGAAACTATCTGCCAAATATCGTAAAACTACTGCTTGGCATACTTGTAATAACTTCTCAAAGTGGACTTCTTTATAAGTTGAAATATTCTTTATAGTCCGACTGCAAAAAAAAAGAAAAAAAAACAATATTAGTAAACAATCTTTTTGCGCTTCTTAATAAATACGATATCCCAATGACGTACAATTGGAAGTGAAATTATCTTCTCAGCTTTGTTAATTAAAATAACAACTAAAATTTGCAAAAAATAAAAAAGCGCGACATGCATATCCTCGCCGAATATTCGCTACTTCTCGTTTCTTTACATTTACGCTCCAAACGACCAATCGGCCTGGCAGATTCAGAAAATGTTATAAAACCGTTAACTGCATTTCTTTGCCATAGAAACGAGGTCTTATCAAAGCGAACGAAGGCACATCGGATTCGTCTCACAGTGGAGGTGTCGCCGTCCAAAATTCTTGTTTGACCAGCTTGGAATGCTCCAGACTGGTATAAAACTCTTCCTTTCATTAATATTTATAGCATATCGTTCGAGTGAACAGAAAAAGCACGGAGGTACCACTGTATTCGTCTGAGACCGCGGAAAGTGCCTATTTTGATATGAAATTGGTATACACTGAGCCTCAGAACACCTTAGGAGTGGACTTTCGAAATAACTTTAACTCCCTCGCTGTTTGACATCATTTGGTAGCCTACCTAAACAGAACCAAAATGGGGGAGCAAAGGGTTATTACGTGTGAACCACAGATTTTCCCCCCTCCCCCCTTTGCTACGTCATAAGGTGTCAAAAGGTGAGGAACTTGGCGAATTTTAACTGTAGCTTTCTTTATGAAATCACCATTTTCCCCCAAAGTGTTTGCACAAAGAGATTTCTCGAAAAGCCAAAGTTTCAACTGTAAGGCGGATCAGTTGCACCTCACTGTGACCAAACAGCGGCACAACAACAACCATGAAGTTAAACGCCTCTGTTCATGCGCGCTTTTACTTCGACCGTTGCATTTATCAACCATGACAACAATTTATTCGCCTTCCAATAAAACCATGCAGAAATTGACGGATCGATCCCAGATCCACGTTGCAACCTGAGCAAGCTCACCATAGTCGTATATCATTCATCTTGAAATACAGCTCGACAGGCAAATCAATTATGCGCCAAAATATCGTTGCAGTGGCCGTGTCACATCTACTACACGCAAATTCATTTTTCAGCACAGTTAGCCCTTCTCAATTATAGCATACACTGTGGTACAGCACCGACGAATACGTATACACATAACGACACCATAATGCGCTTTTGCAAATGCGAATCTGATGAAATGCTAAGCACAGCAACGCAATTTCTGTCCCTTCAGATGTACTTCCAGACTAGCCTCGCCTTTTCAGCCTCATTTACATTACTTTGCCCTCATTCGTATACTAAGACTGTCGTCAAAATTCGTTAGAGATCTTTTTATATGTATGATACTGAAAGCAATGCTTTCCGTAAAGTCGACCACTTTGATGGACCTACTTCGGTGAAAAATTTTTGGTTCTCAAAGCGTCTTTCTACGCGGACTGAAAACGTTTCGATGTAAATGAGAGCGACTTTCTGCCAGAGATACTCGAGCGGTGGACGTTGTTCCAAGCTCGTGCGCCGCCTTCTAAAATTTTACCCTGGATCAAACGGACAGGCTTAAATAGCGACCGTTCCTCAGCAATGGTGGTTCGAAACCAGCTGTTGTGCACTTTTGGCTAGCACAGAACACGATCGACTTCACTCGCACCAAATGTATGCGTTTCAGCTTCGTTACTATTCTGAGCTTGCAATAAGCCCTTATCGCTCAGCGCAACAATAATCCAGGCGTGATCGCATGTGTGACGGAAAAGCTTTGAGAGAACAAAAATGTTGGGCATAAAATCATCGACCAGCCTAACTGCAACAATGTATAATTACGATAATTACGAAACGAAGAGTTGACGATGGTGGCAGGAAGGGGGAGGGGGACGATTGGCAAAACGGACTGAACTTGGCGATTGATCGCAAGTAGTGCGAGAGGACTGTGACAGAGAGTATGTCAGTCGCCGCACTGCCAACTCACGTTACGCGTGTGCGTGCTCGCTCGTCTCCCATAGTGTCAAATCGAATTCGCAGCACGTCGTCTGGTCCGCACGTTTCACCACGGTTCTGGTTACGGCAATGGTAGAGTCGAATCGAGCCACACAAGACGCTCCTGTCGTTTTAAAATGGTCCGAGTTGACCAAGATCACAAGATGGACCCGTACCCCCTTATTTATTCCTTTGGCCTCCCTCATTCCCCACCCCCTATCTTCCCACTCCGCCCCATTAAAACAATAGGTCCGTCATGCAAGCAAGGTTTTTATTACTGTGGGTTCCAAAATGTATTACTCGCTTTAAAATTTGTGTTGAATCCTCCAACGACTACAACGCCAAGTGCGATTTTTTTTACTCTACCGTCGAATAACCAAAAAGTGCTGATGTTTTCGAAAACGTTCGCTTTCTCAATTGATGAGCTATATAACTCGAACATCAAACGGACTCACTGCTTGAATCACTAACCTCTAGACAAATGAAATCCCTCGAACGTGGTAGAGCAAATTACGACGACACCTGCGAAACGTCTGGATTCTGTGTGAATAAATTCAGTTCATTCTTTTTAGAGTTTCTCACATGGGTAGAGTCCACGAACAAAAGAGAAAATGCGATAGATAAACCCTAACTGTTAAAAGTATTTAAGAAAATGGCGAGTTATGTATTCATCACATCCCATATCAATCCCATAAAAAACATACTTTTCAGTACCATAAAGTCACATACTTTTCAATCACTTGAAATCACAGACATTTCAATACCATAAAATCACAAACTTCTCAATCCCACAAAACCACATACTTTTCAATCCCATAAAAACACATGCTCTCCATTTCCAGAAAATCACACATTTTCCAAATCATATGATCACAAACTTTTCGATCACATAAGATCACATACTTTTCAATCCGTAAAACCACATACTTTTCAATCGCATGAAATCACATACTTCGCAACCACATAAAGTCACATACCATTCATTCCATGAAAATCAGATACTTTTTAATCGCATAAAATCACATGCTTACCAATCCCATAATGTCACATACTCTTCAATCACATAAAATCACGTGCTCTCCAATCGCATAAAGTGGCGTACTTTCCAATCCCATGAAATCACAATCACATACTTTTCAATCACATAAAATCAAACAGTTTTCAGCCCCATAAAATCGCAAACATTTCACTCCCACAAAACCACATACTTCTCGATCAAATAAAAGCACATCCTTTTCAAACCCACAAAACCACATAGTCCTCAATGCCATCAAATCACGTACTTTTCAATTCAATAAAATCGAATATTTTTCAATCTCATCAAATCACATAGTTTCAAATCACATACGGTCACATACTTTTCAATCGCATAAAATCACAAAATTCTCAGTCCCATAAAATCACATACTTCTCGATCACATAAGATCGCATGCTTTCCAATCCCCTAAAATCACATACTTTTCAATCTCATCAAACCACAAAGTTTTGGACCACATAAAGTCGAATACTTTTCAAACCCATAGAATCCCATAGTTTTCGGTTCCATAAGATCACATACATTTTTATCCCATAAAATCACACACTTTTATGTCCCATAAAATCAGATACTTTTCAGTCCCACAAAATCACATGCTTTCCATTCCCATAAAGTCAGATAATTTTCTATCCCATTAAATCACCAACTTCTCAATCCCAGAAAATCAAATACTTTTGAATCACATAAATACCATGCCCTCCAATCCCACAAAACACATACTTTTCAGTCTCATAAGCCACATGCACATACTTTTCAGTCCCATAAGATCACAAACTTCCCAATCCCATAAAGTCAGATAATTTTCTATCCCATTAAATCACCAACTTCTCAATCCCAGAAAATCAAATACTTTTGAATCACATAAATACCATGCCCTCCAATCGCATAAAATCACATACTTTTCAGTCTCATAAGCCACATGCACATACTTTTCGGTCCCATAAGATCACAAACTTCCCAATCCCATAAAGTCAGCTAGTTTTCTATCCCATTAAATCACCAACTTCTCAATCTCAGAAAATCAAATACTTTTGGATCACATAAATATCATGCCCTCCAATCCCATAAAATCACATATTTTCAATTCATATAATCAGATACTGCTCAATGCGTAAAATTACATACTGTTCAATTCCATACAATCACATGCTTTTCAATCGCATAAAATCACGAACTTCTGAATCACATAAAATCGTGCACTTTTCAATATCAAAAGTCAGAAACTTCTCAACACCGTAAAATAATATACTTTTCAATCCCATAAAATCACATACTTTCGAATTCACAGATCCACGCACTTTTCAGTCCGTAAAGTCACATACTTTTCAATCAAATCAAGCATCTCATACTGGAAAAAAAATGCAACTTCTGAACACTCTCCGTGTCGAAGGCGATCGTTTCCTGATTGCGAAGGCAGCGGTAACAGGAAATGCTTCAATTTTGAAGGAGTCAAGCTAAACTTCGCTGTTTAAAATTTAAAAAAAGAAACGGTTAATGAATCGCTGTGTGTCTTTTGAAATGCGCGGTCCACGCCTTAGGGGGTCACATAAGCTCTGTTTAATTTGTGCCATAAAGGTTTGTTATATTTTGTTATTGTGACTCCATTGAAGTAAACCTGTTTCAACGAGGCAATACTCTACGAAAATCTACTATCCTTCTCTGCAATGAATAATGCAACACAGTAATACGAAGTTTTTTTAAATTTGGGATAACGATCATTTTGCGTTCAAATGGGCTTCCTGAGTGCTGTTTCTTTGTATGGTTCCAGTTTGCGAAGTTAATTTCGAGTAATTTTGATTCGCTGTGATGCTGGTTAACCAGGATTTGCGAAAGCAGTGTAGTAAAATATACTTTAAAGTATATGCACGGCTTAGTTGCTAAAACATTAAAGATGTTGACCAAGATGCCGCAGCCAATGCAACGTTATATACACATAAACGGTGTGGGTAAGTGCAGTTTAAGTTCAAGTTCAACATACAACAATCTTATGTGTGCAATATGCTGCAAATGCGCCGGCAACCGGTTAAATAACTCCGAATAAGTCAGCCCTGCAATAAAGCAACCTATTTGAACTTTCCGTTGTATATTGTTTCAGCGCTCAGAAGACCGCGTTTTCAGTTCGCATTCTTCAGCAAAAAGCAAGGAGTCCCGCCGACGACAATAGTTCGTCGTCGGCGATCTTACTTAGTCTTTCGTGATACTAGTTCGCTTAAAATCCTCTTCATATCAAGCGCTAATGTTGACACAACTTAGATGCACTGCTTCCATGGTGCTAACATATCTCTCACTCTGCGAAGCGTGAGAGATACGTTAGCACCTCACGCTTCGCAGAGTGAGATACGTCATCACTCTTATCTGACCACAGTTTTTTTCTTTTTTCTTTTTTTAAAGCTCCGCTTAGCTTAGTTTGACTTGAAAATTTGGGCTTGTCTGCATTCCACTGATTTAAAAATGTCCACCTCAGTTCGTCCGTTTTACGTTGAAAATTGTGAGCTCGATAATCTCGTGAACGATTCATCTGAACCTCACGTCAAAGTCAATGAATATGATGAAAAGATCGAGTCAACTAAAGTGTACGTATGTCAGCCTTACATAAATCCTGCCGCAAATGCCAACCCCTCTTAATACTTACAAGATGGCATGCAAGCAATTGCAAACTGGACAATTTGATGGCGGCTGGCTCGACCGAGACGGGTCTACAGCAAACAAGGTGGAGCAGTGTATAGCAAAAACCATTTCTTTGCGCTCGTTTCCATGAAAACTTCCGGGGTGCAAATGTTGCAGAACGTGTATTTACGTCTGTCTTTAGCACATTCGAGGTCGTGACTACACCTACTCTTCTCCCCCGCCCCTGCCCCCCTCCCCCTCCCTCTCAGTGGGGGCCGAAAAATTCCTGTCTGCTCAATGGGGGAGCACAGGCCCTCAGCCTAGAGAACAATCAAGTTCCCCGCTCTCAGAGAAGCCGGGATGTCGAATCAATACGTAAAACATAATAATATGTGACATGATGTTTACGATTTCCCTGAAAATGTCCAGAACAGGAGAAGAGGGGGTTACCGATATGGTACTGCCACTAAAGGGGCGGGGGAGTGATGCTGTGGTGGACCACCTCGTTGGCGAACCACCCATTTTTGCTGGGAAATACGGCGAAAAAGTGGCGATTTCATGGAAAGAACACGGTACAGCAAGGGACAGTGGGGTTTTTAATGGACCGGGTTAGCATAAACAAGGAAAGTGTGCTAATGCAACTTGACGCATCAAAGAGATCATCGAAGAGATCCTGTCGTTTGAAGAGTCTATGGTATAAGAAGAATATAACAAGAAAAAGAACGCTGGTTGTACGAAAGGAAGAACTGGCTGCACTTGCTATAAATCCGCGTCGATCGACAATCAAAAAAATCAATAAATCGATAAAGTAAAAAATCAGTGAAAAAAGGAATCGCGTCGGCGAAAAGCTGAGTCAAAAAAAACGTCATTGACAACGTCAAGACTCGAAAGTAAATGAAAGTGATTCCCTTTTCTCTTGCGCTGGAAGTGGTCTCCCTGTAGTTGTGAAAAAAACTTTCCTGTCGGCATTTCCTGTTGTGAGAACGACTTCTCAGTCCCTGATTTGCCTTTATTGAGAGAGAGAATCTTTACTTACAATGAAGAAAGCATGTAACAACGCATCCAGAAAAAAAAAGTATACACGAAAGCTACAATATATTCTAAAGTATAAACACTGCAGTTAACCATGCGTTTAAATACCCATAGACATTGATGAGAGTAGGAAAAACAAGAGATCATAAGCAATGGGCATGTAGGAATGCATAATAACATTCGATAAAGAATTACAGCCAGCAAGCAGCAGGTACAGTCGATAGATCACACTGCTCCAAGCGTCGCTTAAAACAAGACAAATTACCAGCCATAACAACATCACATGGCAAGGAGTTCCAGATAGGTACAACACGAAAAGCAAAAGAGTTGAGCACATCAGTTCAACTCGTTGTCTTCCTTTCGATTTGCAGAGTGTGAAACCTCGAGCGTGATGCAAACTTTGTAAAAGAAAAAATGCTCTTGAATGGAATTCCTGAAAAACCTTTAACAATCTTAAAACATAAATGTAGATCGAACTGAGTTCTTCGATACCATAGAGGGTTCAAATCAAAAATGCGAAGTCGCTGCTCATAATTGGACTGGAACGGTCCACGAAAAGCTTTCCTAAAAGCCATCTTAGTAAAGCGTCGTTGGACTCTTTCAATCATCTCGATATCCCTTCTCACAGATGGGGACCAATTGCATCCCTTCTATCTACTAATTTAACCTCATAGCAATGAACGAAATCGGTAAACAGGAAAGTTGATTTAGACGACGTCTGCCTTTTTCCCTCTTTTATCGTCTCGAAATCACAGTTCTCGATTTCACCAACTGTAATCGCGTGCTTCATGCGTTCTTTTGCTACTCTGTATATTTCACTGTTTCCTGCAAGTTTTTTGTTCTTAAATTTTAACTCAAGATTATTTTATTATTTCAAAGATTTCATTCAGGGGATGGGGAGGGGGGTGACTGGTAAGCTAGCAAATCACGTTCTTCTTAAAGCATCAACTTTCAAATCAGCCGCCTCCTAAGGAGCGAAAATTACATGCACGAGGACTGCCGTCCTCTCCCACGCAGGAGTTCGGCCCATCTCTCAGCTTCCCCACCACTACTGTATGCGTCAACAGCAACTGTGTTATAATCGACTCTAATCGTGTGGGTTTCACCAGTTCAATGCCACTCCAGTATATACTATGATAGCGTTGAATTTCGAAGCCTAATAAAATCAGATCGCGCTTTCTGAATCTTTCAAACGAATCCGAACACTATGAACTGAAAATTATTTTCATTCACATTGAAATATTGCGCTTTTATTGTCGAAATCGATCTAGGTCTTGCAGGAGTGCTGTGATTGCAGTATTCAGCTTGAATATTTGTCAGTTTTCGCTAATTTCATACCTATTGAATTTGTTGCGAAACGCGCTAAATAATTTGTGAGCGTTGTGATTAGTGGTTGGAGTGAATACTTTTAAAGGAGAAGGGAAGGAGGGGGAGGATGTTGAAGCCCTTTACGAAGTAGTAAAAAGCGGGGAGAGAGGGCAGGCTTGCTTTCGCGGTTCAGATTCAGGGCGCTCGTTTGCTCTGTTGCTAATGTGTATTGAAATGATAGCACCACCAGGTGTAAAAATATCGGCAGTGATTGTACTTGGGCTTGCATAATTAATTTTCAAGGTGACGAGAGGCGTCTCTGACGTTAATAGCTGGCTTTTTTTAAAATAAAGCGTTGGTGGTCGACGTTTTTTTTTTCGAAAGTGTAAAGGATTGGTTGTATTAGATCAGTTCTATCCAGATCCCATATCTGCATGTTGTTGGCGGCTTACAAAAATCTGCTCATAATTTATCAACACAGAGAAAGCAGCGCGGATGAATGTGAACTGTGAAGTGGCATATTTGCGGAACTCTAATAGAGAGAACTAAGGCATGCGCAATTGTACGACACAGCCGTCGAGTTATACTGCAGCTTTTGCTGAGTTCGAATGTGCGATCAATCAGCGTTCGTGTTGAGCTCCAGTTGGCAACATTCTTCTCATTTAGAGCGCACACTCATCGTCGTCTTGTTTCATTCGCTACTCTTACTCAGTGTTCGTTTGTCTTCATTTCATACAGCATACTATAGTTCGACAGGGAGAGAGAGAGGGAACAATTTATTTCAAATTCATTCCGTAATGTATCAACAAAAAAGACAAAAGCACAAAAAACATGTCTCGGCAGACCTTAATTGTTATCCAAATCTTTATGTTCGTCCTATCGTTCGTGCAGTTTATGATGTAGACGAACACAGCTGAGGTTGGTAATCACTTGATGCATTTGTCGTACGACGATTTGACGTGTGAAAAACGTTGCAGAGGCCTCGATGGTTTTTGAACGGATGCGAAGATAAACGTAAAGCGCATATTTGCAACAGTATGGGCAAGAGCCATGTTAATCTGAAACATTCTTCCCGTAGAGGTGCTTCCCGTAAATTGCCTGAAGGCGCTCTGAATGACGCGCATTCTGTTCTTATCAGGCATCGATTCCTTTTCACTTGGCTGTTGTCTGAATCACTGGAGCACTTACAACACAGTTGAGTCCCCTCCCTTCCCACCCCTCCCTCCCCC
>JPKZ01000986.1:1144681-1173783 GCA_000803305.1 Toxocara canis
GGGTTCCATCTGTGTGGGGTTTTTCCTTGTAAATGAATAGCTTTTGTTCACATGAATAAAGAGGACTGCAAATAGCAGTGAGAATATGTACCAGTACGTCAACATAAATGTGTATGTATAAACATGTGTAAATGCATTAAGATTCATAAAAAAAAAAAGAAAGAGCAGGGAACATGCAAAATAATAATGAGGGAAACAATCCACTGGAATCGCCACCGGATTGATTCAGAACCCAATTTTCTTCAATTTTTTTGGTATCAGTTTTTCATATGCTTCACTTTCGGCCGTTGATCATTTTAAGCCACTTTAATTTACTGCTGGCAAGAAAAATCGCCGCATGGGCTAGTATCGCTGCAGCGAAGGGGAGATGCATGTTTTGAAATTAATTGTTAGTCGCCTCATCCCAAATGGCTTCATTAGCTCGTTCCTTAAGCAATAACGTTGTTATAAGTGAATGTTGTCTTTAGTGCAACATTAAAGCATCTCACACGGCTTTTACCAAATGCTTGTCTCGACAGCGTGTTGTGTAACAAGTGTTGAGATGGATGCGAACTCGGGGTTATTTTCGGGCACTTTCTGTTTGTTTTTTTCAGCTCTCTCGTATAATAATCATATGGCGTTTGTAATATTGAAGTAGGTGGTTTAGGAAGTAAGTACGAACTTTCCATCCATCCCGATCGTTCAATCGTTCATCGACAAATGTGCGTTGATGTTTTCAAAACGATGGCATCGTGAAGGTGGCGCTGACATACGAAAATTGCGCCGTGTTAGGTCTGATTAGGGACGGACCCATCCTTCATGACGTAGTCGTCCTGACAGTGTTGGCGTGGAGTTCCTGATTCGGCAGGATCAGTTACCTTATTCAATAAACACAGCCTTCATTTCCGATCGAAGTTCTTGTAGATGCACACTGGTCTTGGTTCGGCGACTTCAGCTGGTCGCCGTCACAGTCAGTCGCCGTCTGTTTCTCCTGACGATGTCCGCAGGCTAATTGCCGAAGTTAAAGCAAGGCCGTGTCAGTGACGTTGATGTCTACCTTTCATTTTCGAACTTTCGTTTTGAAAATCAGTTGAAAGTAAGACTACTTTCGAGCAAAGGCATCGTTCTTTTCTGGAGTAGGCGGTTAACTTGTTTTGAGGTGGCCATCTGGATAATGATATTTTGCGCAGCAGTTAGCCAAAAATTGTCCTAAGTTTTAGGTGTATTAATCACGGTGATGCTTTGTTTTTCAGTAAGCAGGTGGTGAAGAAATCTGTAGGTTCAAGCGGTCTGGCTTTTACGAACAGGCATCGTAAGAAACAAGGGAAGGCATGTTTAGGGCCGCGTAAGTGTTACAACATGCAAGGACTCATGCTTCAAAACGGAGATTTAAAAAAAAAATTGTGTCCTTATTTTTTGAATGTGTGGGTTCTTTTCATGAAGTCGTAAATTTTGCTGATGGTGACAAGTTTCATAGAGCGTGTGGAAGGTTATGACTGCATGGCTTTACTTATCACTGTTAACAAGTGGGGACTAAGCTATGGAAAATACGGAGTAAGTAGCTTGGGTATGTTGTTTTACTCCGATTTATACAGAAGGTTTTTTTTGAACGATATCACCGTTCAATTTTTTGCAAGTAAGCATAGGTGAAATCTATAAGGCACAGAGGAAGGAAAGATCATTAAAGGAGCGTCGAGTTTTGCAGTAATCTGGGATCAGAGATTGCCCGAGCACGGGGACGCTGCTAAGACCCGACTGGCTTGGAAGGCGATCGCTTCGAAACTTGGCGGATATGCGCCGGAGGAATGGCGTAAGGTAATAAATTCATTTCGACAAGGTTATATTTGTTAATGTGGTAAAAATTGTTCTGTTAGAATCCAGAATCACCGACCAAATGGAAATTTTTGTTTTCATGCGTCATTTGCAAAAGCGCATCGTGACATTGAAGAAAGGGCGAAACGATACGGCTGAAAAGTGCGCTGTAGTTCCTTTCATCTAGCTAAAGTAGCTACTTCCGAGCTGTACTGTGGTCGGCTTCTCCGGTTTTTGGTTCTTTCCGTGGTTCTAGTGACTTTTACATTTTCGATCTGTTTTTCGTAAATTTTGCTCCTAACGGGGCTTTAGTGCGCGTTTTTCATTCTGTTCCTGCCATAATTCGAACCCATTGCAACGAAAACTTAAGATATTCATACTTGATAAGCGCAGCTTTTGGAAAGAAAAGCCTTAAACTTTGTTTGGGTTCATTACCGCCCAAATTAATTTCGGGCGCCTGAAGTTTCTATAAATTTATGAAATCCGTTTTTGGTTATGAAAAAAATTACATTGGAATGCTGTCGTCTGGTGCGTATGTAAAGCTGAAAAGTTAGCATTAAATTCTCTGCGTTTAATTTTATACGTACAAGCATGCATTCAGCTGTCGAGTTTCTGGATGAGTTAGGAAAAGCTCCTCTCATTGCACGTCATCTGGTACGCCTTTCCACTTGTTTTTATTTTGTAGATGAGCAAATTTTTTTTTGAATTTTTATTTTTATGCTTTTCGCCCTCGCGCTGCTTTAAGGTCTCTCGGCTGTTCAGTGAAACAAAATGTCAATGGATTGAAATGCGTAAGGGGAAGATTACCACCATCAGATCATTTGCGATCTATCGATCGATCGCAAAGCGAAGAATAGGATAACTTATTTCAGCAGAAAACTGTGTATGGGAATTCGGTTACTCCTGCTGACTAAAATTTTTCACGTGTGTTCTCTCGCCACTTGATTTTTTTATTGGCATTGCTAAGGTAGATCAGTGCTACATGAGCGGGCAACCCTTTTTTCCTCACATCTTTGGTCCTGTTTTGTGGTTAACGTCTTGTGGTTGTATTGTCGCCGTTTTGCAACAGATAGTCGCTAATAGGTAGGTAGTAGCCGTCTTGCCGCAGAAATCGCCGCTGCGCGACGGATGCAGCTCGCTTCATCTTCCTTCTCTCTCCCTACCCCATCCCCCTTTCCAGCCTTCGTGCCCTTCTAAAGGTAGGACTGTTTTGCATTAGCTGAGAATTACGCTAAATATGGAAGCTAATTGAACAGGATGAAATTAAAGGTGTGGAAAAACAAGCGCGATTACTACAACTGCAGCACAAGGAAAGGAACTGCTTCGACCAATTGGCCATATGCGAGGTTGGTTGTTGCTCATACCATATCACCACGGCCATCGTATGGTTGTGATGTTTTCATTTTAACAAGTCTTTGCGGAGACCACGCATGGGTCAGTATCACCGAAATTGGAATCACTGAACTTTGGCTCCATGTTCATCTCTCATACGAATTATCCGTTCAATTCACCTACCTTCTGGATAGTTATGGACATTCAGGAGTGACCAGAAACTTACATAGGTAAGAGCACTTGGAAGTTGATTGAGCGAACCTTTTAGGGGAACAAGATCGCGCACACCAGTTGAAATGCGAATGCTGCTTTCTCGCACATTTGGCAGTATTTCTGAGTTTTTTGTGCGAGTGGTTGATGGGTGGTGCAGAACTGCGAAAAGTGCATTGACCTGATTTCATCGACATTGGAGAGGTGCAGAGTAACAAGCTGTAATAAGAGTGATTTTCTTTTTTGAAAGTGACTCTCAAGGTTGCTGACGTTTCTGGACCCAGTGCTCGGTCATAGGCAGCTGCAATCGCCTACAAATGTGCCGCAGACGTCTCATAATCCGCAAAGCACGTCAACTGTGTTGCAGCCTCTGAAGGGTGAGCACGATAATTATTATGCAGTTCCTCTGCCATAACTCGAACATTCACTTGAGTCATATCTGAGTGCATCGCCTCCGAACGCTCCTTTCCCCATTTCGGATGCGGAACCTTAAGGGCCCAGCTAGGGAAGCTGTTTTCTAGTCCGAAGATGAATGTTTTAATCGAAAATTTAGTGGGAGAGCTCATTTCTCGATGGAACGGTCTGCCTAGTCGTAGTACCGTACACCAATGTCATTGAACCACGTTTTTTGAATGAACACGACACTGTGCCATACTACGGTACGGTTTTATAGGAAAGTGCGAATAATTACTTTACAAAGTTATGCGAATATTTCTTGGTGCAGAGGCATCACTAAGAGCAGTTAACATCACCCTCATGAAAAATAAGGTTTCGTGCATGTGCAGTTTAGTTGTTGTGGCATATTGTTTTAGAAATCTCTGTTTAGGCTCCTACTTTAACAGTCGTTGCATTCATTCCGTTGTTTATGTGGCTATTTATTATTTTTATTCGTCTTAAGATGTGGAGATTTTTTATTGAGAGGTGTTTTCGTTAATCCTTAGGCGCCCTAATATGTTACAAAGGCTGTGTTCCATGACGGGGCTTTTTATAAGAGATTGTGGTCCTTGGTTTACTAATCTCTTCGCTACCACCACCCCCCACCCCTACCCCTCCCAAACGTCCTCAACGACTTGTGCGTCCTTGATTTTCTCATTTGAGTCTCGGAGCTTTTCGCGTCACTGGGTGTATTGAGGCTTCCAAAGTTTTGTCCTCAGAATTTCGCCTAAACTTTTTCAAAGAGTTATTGGACGGGCCATCACTAATATTGACTAAATTTTGCCCCGAAGTAGCATTTGTAGGGCCTCTAGTGGTGGGGTTTCAGAAGTTCACCAAAACTTGTCCAGGCGTCAGATACGCAGGACGAAGACATTGTGCTTGCAGTTTTTGTGGGTGCGAGATGGATATATGGCGAAAAACAGTCTGCCTTCATGTTTGGCATGCGTTCGTCGCCCTCGTTCTTACCTCCTAAGGATGTTTTGGTGAAGTTTGGATGTGAAAGCTTCAGATCCCCAAGTGAGACCCGTCGAAAAGCAAGAGCCCCGGTGTCTTCCGACCGGTTGTTATCGTGTTCTCTTGTCGGACGAAACTCTCTCCACTTCCTATACTTCGGTCATACACTGGGGCATTAGATGGGAAAGGGTGGTGAACAGCATTAACAACCGCAAATTCAGTTGGCAATCATCTCAAAAAATTCATCCTAGGAGCGCTTGGAGTTTTCACTAGTCATTTACGTAATATAGGTTTCATAGTGGATGTGCGGTTTATTCGTTCATGGAAGTATTACAGCTAACCTTATCACTCACTGACAACGACGATTTGTTTGTGAGAAGTTACACTGTTGCCTGCCATGGGTATCAAGCAGTTCAGTTACTCAGCCAGGAAAATTTGGTTCCAGGAATACCATTTCGCAAATTTTATGTCTGCTAAGCAAAATCATTGAAGATAGAAACTGAGAATTGCTTGCTTTCTCATTATAAATCTTGTTTGTTAGTGTGAAAGCAGCAGCATGAGCATTCCTTCGGATTCTTTGCTATGCGTTGGAGGATTGACTGTGCGCTTTTTCAGTGCTTTTTAAGTAGCTCCTTTTTTTGTACATTGCTTCTTGAAGGGAACGTCAAAACAAACAGCATAGGCGTACCAGTGACGGAAGAGCTTCTTAGGGATGAGAATTGGTCCATCGCATGTGATTGCACTAACACGATACTTATGTTTTAATGTTTTTTTCTCCTGTTTGCTGCAAATGAAACAATATATTTGGCGTGCTGCCTGTGAGTAATTTTTTTTAGTAATGGTCTTTCTCTTTCCTATTAGGGCCAATCACATCACAGTTCGGAAATTTTTCTATACATTGCCTCACTGGAAAAAAATGAGCTCTTGAAATCAGCTGATTTCTTTCGAGATCCACCTTCTGTCGCAAATAAGTTTTCCGTCGAAGATTTCAGACTTCGAAAACGGGATCCCGTGCGCACAGCCCTCGTACAGTGGGCAAGGGAAGCTAGAGGAGTTCATCCGCAGTTCGTAGCCCTAGCGTTATGTTTAAAAGAGTGTTTTACTGAGTTGCAGAGTTCGAAGCGATCGACTTGCGGCCACTGTTCAACCGTAACACGTATATTCCAGAGCCTAGTTTGGAGATGCTAGCTTTCGGCAAGTACGTGGCGGTATCGCTGGCGTCGCTGGACGACAGGGCCAAGAAAAGTGCTATTCTCCAAATCCATGCCGTCCTCATGAACCATGCCTCCAGTAACCTCTCTAAGCATCCAATTCATTCGTCCACTGCACCTTAGAACGCCGCCGCTTTATTCTTGCCTTCTTCTCCTCCTGTCCCGTCTCGTCCTCACCGTCTTGCACTGCTCTGAGAAAAGTATGACAGTTAAAAAGATGGCGGAACCTGGGAAATGCCATAGCACTGCTAAATGGAGAGATGCTTTCTCAACATACGGAGCTAAGGCTATGAGGTAAAGAATAAGTTTTTTCTTGCATTCATTCGCGTTCGATTTGGTGTTGGCAGTCCCTCTCGATCAAGTAGAAGTGCTTCTACTCATACCATACATTCCGAGGTTGCGAATGTCAGATTTGTAGGCAGTTTGTACAATACAAGCGTAAACACGGTGACAGGGTTGCTGCTTAGGCTCTGCAAAGAAGTGGTCACTTGTCCAGGTGAGAACAGAAGGGGTTTATTGTCGTTTTGTTACTACCATAGTGTTTTTATTTCCCATTAAAAAATTATATTAATGAAGTCGGCGTATCAGAATGCTGCTATTCATTTCTCCATTTTGCTATCTAGTCTAAGTGGGCAAAGGTCAAGCAGAGCATTTTCCAGGTTTCATTGTTACACATTGGCGTTCCATTTTTTTACTCTTGTCCTTTTTTTCCTACTATGCAAAAGATAGTGAAAAGGACGTTGACGCTGCAAAGAGTTGTGAGAAGTTTTAAGAGACTGACTGCATTAAAAGTGGTCATTTCACCTGCCGAAGCGGAGAGAGGTTGGTCGTTACGTCATCTCATTGGACCTCACCTGGAAGAAAATTTTCGGTGTTTCAGTTAAGGATGTGTTTTGCCTACATCAACATGCAGGAGTGTGTGATTAATAATACGTGCCAGCAAATTTTCATCACTAAAGCCGTTCTTCTGTTGTTTGCTAATTCTTTTTTCATATATGAGGATTTGTCATTCATTGGACGTGCCTGACCAGTAATATCCTCTATCCGGCCTTCGTGGATACTCTGATGGTTGCTTGCGTTATTATTTAGGAATCTCGATTATTTTTGATGTGTTGCGATCGTCTGCGGTTCTATTTCTTTCTGCCTCATTAGCTGATTTTTCCTGTTCACGTTCCTCACTTTGCTCATCCTTTTTGTTTATAAATGTATATGCTCCAAATGATTTCTTAGATTGATTTGAGAATTCGCTGGATGTGGTCTCTCATTGCGAGTTGTGCTCTTTTCGTAATAGTTGAGAGGGCGAAAACGTAAGCTATAAGCAGTATTACTAGTGGATTGTGGTACATGAATGCAAGGATGTTGCCTCTGATGACTAATTTTCTTGTTGTTGATGAGCAAATGTGAAATGCACACTTATCAGAATATGCGTTTCGTTTAGATTATTTGCCTTTCTATGAGCAACCTTTACTGTAGGTTCGGTTAGGGATCGCATCGTGTCGTAAATATACTGCTTAAAAGCTAAGCAGCGTTTCGCTTTTAGGCGAACGTTTACTGCAATGATTTATTGTTTTTGTTTGCTTGCATGCAAAGCACTAGATTTCGTTTTTTTTTTTCTGTCTTTTTAAAGAAGGTGAAAGATATTTGATTGTCGTTAACTACCAGAGGGTGTTCATCGTTTTAATTGATGTTTCCTTATTGATGCCTTATTTTATTTCGACGGGATATTGTTTTGCCGTTCTCGCTCAATGACATACATAGTTAGGAATGCTATTAGGGGCTTTCAGTGGATTTGGCTCCATACCTTCGTTTCTTGTTCCATTGTTTTGATTGTGCACAGTGATGTGTCTCAGTGCCTTCTGTTCTTTTGCGCTGCGATACACCTGTTCGACCACTTTTCTTTATCTTTCGCTTCTTGCTGTCGGCTTCCAGCTTACCGGTGTAAAATGGAATACTCTTTCTACATGTTTTGCTTTTGCAGTTTAATTCCGCGCCTATGTTTTGTCTTCCAAATACTGTCTTGCGAAAAACTAGCAGTTATTAATGTTTACTATGGCTATATCGTGTACGCCTTTGTGTCAGTCTAACGGGTAGGATTTTGAAATTTGACAGCTGTGGTTGTGAGATTCCAAATAGTAGGGGTAAAGAACTCTGCGATGTGCGAAGGGTTCCCAAATCAGTCTTTTCATTCATCGGTTTATTACCTTAATTTTTGGGCAGCTTTATTTTTTGCTCTCATTTATGAATGATTCTAGAAGCAAATTTGCCTCCACTCATTACATTAGTGAATTTTAAATGGTCCAGCTCTGTTTTTTTCGTTGTCCCAATACTTAGAGTTGGCAAGTGACATAGAGTATAATTTAGAAATGACCTAGGTTTGAATTCATACCGCACAATACTGTAAATCGCATCGTGTGGTGGTCCGATTCATCACTTCGAGAAGGAATGAACTGTAGTGTGTATTAGACAAGTGCGCCAGTAGAGAACATCTAAGATGACCAATAGGATTCGACCCAGCACTGCGCATAAAACATATTTTTGGATGGTCAGGATGGAAATCAGAGGAGCAGAAACACTGCAGTTGCAAGGACCTGGCAACACCGCCGTGAAAACGATCGTTTCAAGACCACAATCTGTTTTCGGTTTATGCCTTTTGGCTTTTCTTCAGGCTTGTCGAGATTTTCAAAACGTCCGGCGGTCTCAGGATTGGGAAGTTGCAATTATCTTCCCACTCGAAGTTAGTTGTGCAAACCCTGCAAAGCCCATTCCGTTAGCAATCGTTTACATTGCCACGTGAGAGGTTATTTTGTTAAATCTATCATAAACTGGGGCGTCGGTTACTGGAAATTTGCATAATGAAGAAATAAAATGCTTTTGCTTGCCGCATTTGCGCAACCCATCTGGCGAAGAGTGATGTAATGTTGGCGTTCCTTGTCTTGTTTCCTTTTTTTTCGGCACATAGGATGGTAGAGGCAGTGCAAAGGCTATCTGTTAAGTCCAACTTCTCAGCTATGCATATATGTAAAACGACCTTGTTACTCCCATTTCTGTTCCTCCAGCGACTCATCAATCGTCCATAAGACATTTCGGAATTCTTTTCAGTTAGCCGTTTTATTCATAACAGCGAATCGTAAAATTTTATGACGCTTAGGTACTTCGCATGTATCAGAGTCTAAAACATAAACAGCATGAGTCGCCTCGACAGTTGCTGTACTCAGATGTTACTAAAACGAAGTATGGAGATTGCTACAATAGCTATTTGGTTATGCCCATCTCATGGCCACACATGTTTCCTTAGTTGGATACAGGAACTAAGTGCTACATGTAGTCCCTGGTTACAGAAACAGCAAAGGTAATATGCATATGTATACATACGTGTATACATATGTATATGTATACATACGTGTATACATATGTATATGTATACATATGCATAAATATATACATACGTATATATGTATGTATATGTACGTATGTATATATATATATATATATATACATATGTATATGCATGTATATATATGTATATATATGCCTTCGCTGCCCATGTAACCAGGCCTACATGCACTGCATAGTTCCTTTATCTTAACACGAATCTATCTTAAACGCTGCAAAATTAGGCCATTCATATTAATGTAAAGGATTTTTCCGAAAGTTAGGAGGGCAGATTTATTTCTCACGAATTCGCAAGAAAAGGCTCCAGGTGTAGAAAAGACAGCAACGATGGAAAATGCAGCAATGGAAAAAGGAAGCAAAGCAGCACAACGGCAACAACCATTATAGGGAGGCGAAAGCACAGCGACAGAATTCCAGTAGCGTGGCTGCACGACGATTAAGGTAAGGTAAGATAACGATAAGATAAGAAAAAAATTGCACAGAAGTACAAGCCAGGATAGAGCAAAGATTAAGTGTACGAAAGAAACGGGCCGAATAGTAAAAAAGAACAACAAAGAGCAAGGCCGGGGATGAACAAGAAAGAAAAGTAGACTGCACGCATAACGAACCTGAGGATGTGGGGAGGGGAGGGTGGAGGGGCGTCGTGAAATGCACATGTGAGGACGGGTAAAAGCCAAACGAAAAAAGAAACAAAGCAATTAATCAAAAAACGAGACGAGGAATCACTATAGACCCAAGACGAAGTTTCGGCCGCATTTTGGCGTTGTTTGTTTCCCCTCCTCTCTTTTCCTTCTTTGCTCGAAATCTTTCTCCAATGATTCTTGGCACCCATGAGAATCGTTGCTGTCGGAAAAAAATCCCGGCATCAGGGATTGATAGGAATCTATCTGTGTTGGCAGACGACATTTCATTCCGAAACAAATCGATAGTGCTCCGAGGTGACACTTGATTGCCAAGCAGATTGACTGTGCCACAAGGCGACATTTGATTGGGAAGCTGATCGATTATGCCCCAGGGTGACCTTTGATGCAAAACAGACCGATTCTGCGACAGGGTGACATTTGACTGCGAAGCAGATCGATTATGTCTGAAGGTGACACTTGATTGCGAAGCAGACCGATTGAACCACAAGCTGACATTTGACTGCGAAGCAGATCGGTCATGCCTCAGGGTGGCATCTGAGTGCGAAGCAGATCGATTGTGCCACCAGGTAACACTTGACTGCCAAGCAGATCGATTGTGCCTCAAGGCTGCATATGATTGCGGAGCAGATCCATTACGCCCCAAGACGACATTGGATTGTGAGGCAGATCGACTGTGCCACAAGGTGACATTTGATTGCGAAACACATCGAATGTGCCGCAAGCCAGCATTTGAAGAAGAAGAAGAAGAATAGCCTTTATTCACATGAATAAAGAAAACTGCACGACGCAGTGAAATATGACATCAACAGAAGTGAGGTTAGACAGGTACACGTGTAGATAAATTGCACATATATACAGAAAGAATCGAGTGTCATGAGCAACGAATAGCAAGGAAAAGAATGATAGGAAAGGAAAGGCAGAATCATTAAATATAATAAAGTAAGCGAATTAAACGAATGTGAAATTCAACTCAATAAATTAGATCAGCTGTTATTCTGAGGTCAAATGAGTCGAGGCGACTCATGAATAGAGAAACATTCTGCGCCTCAGCTATTCTACAAGGAAGTTCATTCCAAATACGGACTACTCTAAACTGGAAGCAATAGAAGACACTGTTCGCAGAACAGGTTTTTCGTGCTAATTGATAACGATGGGGTCGACGTTCACGAGGATCGAGAAGTGTAAATAAACTTTTTAGGGGTATATCAGAGAAACCTCTGACAATTTTGAAACACAGGGCCAGGTCAAATTTAAGTCTGCGATACTCGAGAGGTTCAAGATCGAACATCTTCAACCTGGCCCTATAATCAGGTGTATAGGGTCCCACGAACAATTTACGAAATGCCATACGAGTATAATATTCTTGCACGTTTTCAACAGTTTTTATATCACTGATAAGATACGGTGACCAAGCTTGCGTACAATATTCCGGTATGGGACGGCAGTATACAATATATGCTTTACGGTAGTGTTCAATACATCGATGTTGCAATGCACGTAGGATACAGTTAGTCACCTTTAACGCTTTCGTAGCTATTTCAGTACAGTGCAGGTTCCAGTGCAAATTTGGACAGATCTTGACCCCGAGATCGCGGATACCATCATCTGCAGATGGTAAAACCTCGTTATCCAACCGTAGGAAGCACTCGTGATGGAAATTAACATGAAGAACTCGACATTTCTTGTACGAAATGTCAAGTTGCCATGATTTGGACCAAGCGCTGAAGGCATTGAGATCGTTTTGCAAAATGCGAAAATCAATAGCGGGATCTTGCAGAGGGCGGTATATTTTTAGATCATCTGCAAAAAAATTTGCAAATGCTAGACAAATTGTCGGACACATCGTTTATGTACAATAGGAATAATAATGGGCCGAGTACACTTTCCTGTGGAACACCGCTGATTTGATGGCGATAGTTAGAGAAGCAATCTCCTACCTTTACGGTGAAGTAGCGGTTTATCAGAAAGCTTCTTAGCCTTTTAATAGTGAACTGTAAATACCATAAGCCTCCAGTTTGTGTAGAAGCTTATCGTGGCAGACCACGTCAAAAGCCTTAGCATAGTCAATATATACTACATCAGTTTGAATTTTCCCGTTAAGTGCACTGATCCGGTCACGCATGGAGGTAATTATTTGGGAAATAGTTGATCGACCTGGTAAGAAGCCGTACTGGCATGGGTTAATTAGATTGTTTTTCAGGAGGTGCTGAAGTAAGTTATCTTTCACGGCAAACTGATGATAAGCCTGTTGGAAATCTTTAGCACACTTCGAAAATGCCAATTGCCCACCTGGTTTATGGCGATCCAGCCATAGAAAATGTTTTTTGGCTGCCATTTGTTGCAAGTATTTGGGCAAGGATGGGGTGGTTCTTTTCGTCTTTCTTACTGGGATACAAAAATCGATAACAATGTTCAACAACTTGATAAAATGTGCATACATTTCCTCGATATCACCCCCTATACCCCGCCCCCCGACTGGTTTTCAAGTGTAAATGAGTTAGCTCGATCATGTGCAACAATTGTTGGATACATCTTACGTGAAACTAGTTCACGAGGAGTCTTCTCGTGAACTACTTCCACGTACCTTGTGGCACAATCGATCTGTTTGATGGCAAAACAGATCGATTGTGCCACAAGGTAACATTTCATTGCGAAGCGGATCGATGTCGCAAGGTGGCATTTGATTGCGAAAGAGATCGGTTCCGCCTCAGGGTGACACTTGATTGCGAAGCAAATCGATTGTCCGCGGTGACATATGATTGCAAAGCAGACCGATTGTGCCGCAAGGTGACATTGGATTGCGAAGCAGATCGACGTCGGAATGTGGCACTGGATTGAGAAGCAGATTAACTGCCGCAAGGCGGCATTTGACTACGAAACAGGTCGATTATGCCGCAAGATAACACGTGATTGCGAAGTAGATCGATGTCGCAAGGTGGCATTTGATTGAGAAGCGGATCCACTGTGCCGCAAGATGGCATTCGACTACCAGACATGTCGATAATGTTCTAAGGTCACACTTGATTGCGGAGCAGATCGATTGTACCACATGCTGACATTTGATCACGAAGCAGATCGATTTAGCTGCGAGGTGGCATCTGGTTGCGAAACAGGCAGGTTGTGTCACAAGGTAACATTTGATTCCGATGAAGATCGATGTCGCAAGGTGGCATTGGATTGAGAAGCAGCTCCACTGTGCCGCGAAGTCGCATTTGAATGCGAAGCAAATCGATTGCGCCCCAAGGTGGTATTTGATTGCGAAGCAGATCGATGTCTTAAGGTGCCATTAGTTCGCGAAGCCGATCGATTATCCCGGAGGTGACGCTTGATTGCGAAGCAGACCGATTATACCCTAAGGTGATATTTGATTCCAGAACAGATCGATTGTGCCGCAGGGTGGCATTTAATTGCGAGTTAGGTCGATTATGTCTTAAGGTGACATTTGCTTGCGAAGCAGATCGATGTCGCAAGGTGGCATTTCATTGCGAAACAGGTCGATTGTGCCGCATCGTGGCATTTGATTGCGAAATAGATCAATTGTGCCCGAAGGTGATATTTGACTGCGAAGCAGATCGATTGCGCCGCCGAAAGGTGGTATTGGATATCGAGGCAGATCGGTTGTGTCGAAAACTGATATTTGATCGCGAAACAAATCAATTGTGTTGCATGGCGACATTTGGTATACCCTTCGCTTACTCTATTTTTGCTGAATGATTCTGCTTTTGTGTGCAAACATGTGTAACTCAATTTGTTGCTATTTCTTGCTCATTATATGCGATTCTTTCATGTACATATGTGCAATTCATCTACAGGTGTGCTCGTACAACTACATTTATGTCGGTACCATTTTCTTACATATCTTACTGGCGCGTTCAGTTTTCTTTATTCATGTGAACCTTCTCATTAGTGCAACTTTCAAAATTTCGCCGCTTTGCCTTGTTCGTTGCCCGGTTTTTTTCGTCCCCTGCACCATTTCTTTGGAGAGCTCATTTTGTAGGAAAACGTAATTTTGATGATGAAGTTAGTGCTGCAGAAGACGTTGATATTTGAAAGCGTTCCCGGAACGATGGCCTCCTTTTGAGTATTTCGGTAGAGATTGGTTTGAGTAAAGACAGAGTGGGTTACATGTGCACTCATCTTACAGATGTAAAACGTCGAGGCATGAGAGATGAGGTAGTCAAGCCATAGGCTTTGGAAGTCTGAGGTGACTTACCTCGCAAGTGGAATTTTTCGGATTAGTATGGTGCGTGAGCGAGAGGATATTGGGGGGCTGGTCTCTTCTACGTGATGGAAACGAGAGCTGATGGTTAAAAAATGATGCGGATTGAACATCGAAGCGCTATTTAAATTTTAAGTACTAACTGCGAATTGTGTTATGCGGGGGAGAGTTATACTCGATGTTATGGTTGAAGTATGCCGTTCCATAAATAGCTGTTAGCTGTGCGCGTTCTCATTTGCTGTTTGTTGCATGACGCTGCTCGTCTGCGTTATCATGCTGGTTAGTGTCGTTAATTTCGTTAAATGGATGTGTACTTTTGAGCAAGACCACCTCGAAGATGGGTAAACTAAGCTTCCAACAAGCGTTTTAACTTCCATTTAACTTCCATGTTTTCGGCTTCATTGAGAGTTTACCCATCTTGCTATTTATGTGATGAATAACCCTAGTATGTGTCCCCTTTCACATCGATTCAAAGTCTTTATGAACTCTTGCTTTCTTTTACGTTCAGGCAGTTATTTTAAATTTAACCCTAGTATTGTAGGGTTTTAAATATAACCCTAGTATTGTAACGCCATAAATTACAAGATATGGTATTGGCAGTGAGGGTCGGAGGGTGGGAAGCGGGAGGGGATCGGGGTAATACGTGGGTTATCCACTCACGTGCCACCTCATCACTCCCTGCGCACTCCTCGTTTTACGAAGTGCTGGTCGCGACCAGAATTTTCTCGGCCCGCTCGGGAAAGAAATGAGAATTGGCGCGAGTAAGGGGGAAGAGATGGAAAAGAAAAAAACGAAAACAAAAAAAAAGAGCTAACCCGATGAATCTGGAATTTCAGGTCGTAGCCAAGTCCGGAAATTGGGGGGATATTACCCTGACCGGCATTTTCGTTCTCTTCCTCGACTAATTTAGATGTATGATCTCGTGGAGGCTGTGCGCGGAATTTCGCTCCTGACATCTTCCATCCCCGAATTTTGTTCACTGCATCGCCACACTCGTTCGAACAACTGCATTGCCGGTTAGGCGTGAACAAGAGCAGCTCGCAAAACGCCAATCTAGGCATCCCTGGGCGCGAAAAGGTAGTGTGGCGGCGAAGATTTGTGCCGGCTTGACAGGTTGTTTTGAACGAACACTGTGTTAGTGTGCTTCGCATGCATGAGACTCGTAACCCCTTCGTTTCCCCATTTCTCTGCATCTGCAAGCATTTGCAGATTGACTTGGTCCATTTTTGGAATTCCGAAATGCATATCATTCTCCCCACCTCCCTATCGCATTTGCTAGTTTGTTCAATACAAAAATAGGTCGGCGGGGAAGGTGCAACTAGGGGAACGCGAAGTAATGGTCCAATGGGGGCACTTCGGGACGCCTATGTTGTACGATAGAAAAGGGGGGAAATGAGCCTGGTCGGGAAGGCGATCAAACGAAAAACGCAAATATGCAACAACTAACACAGTGCGTACAGAGACAACACCGGAGATGGCGAAAAGGGCGAAGTATTTTTGCAGACGGAGGTATGCTTCTGCTAGGCGTTGGTTGTTCGTTGTGTGCGCATGTTCGCATATCGGTGGCGGGCAGTGTTTCGCTGTTGTTCTCATACGTTGTGCTTCAGACGTCGTTCGAAAAGCAGGCTCGTTTAAGCAGTGCACTCACTGCTTTCAGCGTCGCGCACAATGGAGCGCAGCCGCACATCTTCTGCGGACAGCGTTTCCTCACCTGCCCAGGTGAGCAATGCCTCTTGCATTAGTCAAGTTTTATGCACACATTTTCGTTGCATCGACGTTTTCTAGCGCACCGTCAGTATGGTGAAAAGGGCTTCTCTCGATAAACTCATCAAGTTTTATATTCCATCTCTTGTAGCTAGCAGTTGTACTATTTTTAAGACTTTAAGACGCCCTCTCATGTTTGAGAGTCAAACCGTTTCTTCAGACGTTATCGTTGAACACAAGGTCGTTGCATCTCCATCGTTTTCACTCTCGAGTGCTCAAGGTATGCATGCGCCTTTCGGTGCGCAAACATGCTCGGTTCACATGAGCTCACGTCGCGTTTTTTTCTTTGGAGGGGGAGGGAATGGATGATTTTTTGATCGGTATACTTTTTGTCACGCGATGAAGGCTTTTACTCAGGTATTTTCCATTTGTCCTTTCGTCTTCTTCAGGTAATTGAGCTGGTACTTTCTTCCCTTGCATGTCTGTAAGACGTCCATCCTCCCCCACGAAGGCGGTCCGCAGAAAGAGAGATATTATACCGTACTCCATGTCGCCGTCCTCCGCATGAACAGTTTTCAGACAATTTTTTTTAAAAAATATTCCTCACCTTCACGCGTGCTATGATTGATGCTCTGTACACTGCGGCTAATGCGTCAGAACTCTGGCTGTGTATTGCGTAACGAAGCTCCGTTATGTTTTACGCGTCATCACCGTTTTCTCATTTTAGTTCTGATTTGCCTGCCACCAATAGGATGAGTACTTTCTACCGGTTTCCGGTTTAAGTGTGTTTTAATTTATGCTGCAGGTGAGTCTTTCGTAAGAGCGTGCATGATTGTCTCTTTCTTTTTCCATGTTTTTTCCTCCAAGCGATTTGTGTGTTCATTTTGAAACCCGGCTCTATACTTTCTTTACTCCATTTGTTGGCGTTGAAAGGGATATTTACACGTATGATTGGTATAGTCTGAGTAGTAGAACACTTCGAGTCTCGGTCCTGCTTAGACAGCATGCGATCATGAAACTTAGATATTGGTGTTTAGCTTCATGAAATGCACGAAGTCTCACAAAAGGATGGCATTTATCTGCGTGAGTGAGAGTATTAATTTAAGTTGTGGATGCGAAGGAGGTGCGAAAGGTGCTCCGACTCAGTTAGTGTCGCTAGTGACCAGGCCGTGCCTGCAAAGATAGACCACGTTCGCTCAAGCGACAGCATTCGGTCCAAAGAACTAATCGAAAAATGGAAGTTCGCAGCGAAGAAGTATGGATTTTGCGTTGTGTGCACTTGTGCAAATGGAACAGGTTTTGGCTCAGAAGCCATCCTTGCAAATCGCTTTGACTGGGAAGTTTTTCAGATTTCACGTCATTTGAAGAAGAGCTTTTTTCTTTGTTCCTCTTTTTTTCCCTTTCCCTCTTTCTTTACCTTTATCGCTTGTGAGAGAATGCAGGTTTCAGAACTGCGAAGTTTTCGCATCCGGAGCCATCCGGTCGTGACCGTCCGTTGGGTCGACGCTGTGTCGTCTGATTCGGCCCAAAATCCCGATACAGCTAACTTGGCCCGAAATTAGAACGTTTTTTGTACTCACGTATTTCTTCTGTAGCACGAAATTCTGTCACTCACGTATTGTGGAAATTCGTCTGCCGAACAACTTTAATCGGCTGGCGTCGGCTGAAGTATTTGAAATTCGAAAAGATAGGCAGGATTGACGTGGAAATCATGCGAGGAATTCAGATGTGCCACGGATTCTTTGCCTGATCCTTGGGAATCTTTCAATATCATCGAGCTAGTTACGCAGAACTGTATTCGTCATCGTTACTCTTCGATACGGAAGCAATGGAGCGAGGACCGTGTTCAGATTAAGATGCATCCTGAGGTTTGAATTGTTGTTCGTCGAAGCCATGTAATGATAGTTTTGATGGTAGATGGAGAAAATAAGATTGAGGTGAGCACAAGCAAAGCTGAGTGGTCATAACGCGCAAATGTGAGCGTTGCCGATAAATGCACACTTTACTGCCATAAGGTATCCGAGCTACACGAGCTACAGTTTTTCAGACAATTTTGTCGCACCTATATGTAGTTTCATTCTCATTAGGAAGATGCTTCGATCGATGTTCGTTTCGTTTCCATCATTCATTTATGATGTTCTCAATATAAATTGAGGGTTTTCTTTTCAGTCTTTCGCAAGGGGCGCAATGCGCGAGTGCTATCGAGTAAAGAAGCTGTCATCGTTTAGGAAAAGCGACAATTGGGAACACGCATGTAATTATGTTGCGAAAAAGTATATTCGTCCAATCGACAGACAGGTTCGCCAATTTGTCTCCCTTCAGTTTTTTTTTCGTGCTATGCTCTGTAATACTGTCCTCTTCAGATTTTGAACAGATTTCGTTTTGTTTCGTTGGAGAAGTGGCATAAGTAGGAGATGGTGTTACCAGTTCACTACTCACGTCATATAACAGCGACCTGCATTATGTTATTGGAGAGGGGTTCTTGTGTTAAAATACCAGAGATTAACGTAACGGTTGAGGTGATTGTATAATATGGTGGATGTGAACATCAGCAAAATGTACCTGTCATGCGCGCTGTTTCATTAATTAGCAAGATTGTCGGAGTCAGGCATCACCTGGAATGAAGCCTCTTGTCCAACATAGGCTTTTCTTCAGTCGAACTATTCGCTAAGCTTGACGGAAAGATATTATGCTCCGCTTCTCAGTTTTACTAAAAATTTACTTTCTAAAAATTTCACTCAGCTGAAGCAGAAAGAAAAATTGCCTCTTGCTTGAATAGGCACCTCTTCAGATGTGTGATTTTTTGCAGTCAATACGGTAATTCCTTGTTCTAAATGTCCATTAAACCATAACTGTTGTTATGAAGTTTGATGCAAAACCTGATCTTTTACGTGTATCGCATTTCAGGTGATATTTGAAGACGTCAGGTTACAGATGGACAGTAAGCTGTGGGCAGAGGAGTTCAATCGACACAACCCTCCCAAAAAGGTGTGCATCCCTTGCTCCTTTGAAACACTTTTTTTCTCATTTTCTCTTCTTTACTCTGCGAGTGTGTGCGCCGTCTTTTGAATTTGTAAACTAATTTTCAACTTGTTCAGTTCGGAAGTTGGCTTTGTTGGGTGATGAAAATGTGATTATGCACCGGCAGTTCGAATTGTTCTTCAAGAATTTTCTGAACATTATATCCAGTAGTAGTTAGTGAGTCGCAGTCACCGACCGATCCGTTTTGTTGATGCTGCACTGCCAAGAACGAAGTGATTTTAAATGATTTTAAATTGAAATTTTAGATGTTCACAAAGTTGGCATATGCAATACTTTCGCATACTGCGGAGGTGCTTTGCAATAATAATCAGGCAGTCGTCTCGCTAGGAATTTGCTGTCGAACAAAAACTATGTATTTCTGTAGTTCCGGCCTTTATCTAACAGAGGTGTCCTCACTCTTCTAGGGCGCTTTTCTCCATATTATCGTTGTGCAGAGTAGAGCTAAGGCTGCACTGCTTAACGACGAGGCAGTATTCTGCCGTTGAATATCATCTTCGCGGTGGTTCACTAAAGTAGCGCGCAGTCTTCGAAAATATTCCTGCTTAGTTTACGAAGGCACTGTGGCTTAGGTCTGACTTTGCTGTTCACTTTTGCGAGGCAGTTTCCTTATGTCGCTGCAATGCCAGTGTAAACGAGACTGCAGACTTTGTTTTTCCTCACTGAAGACCTATTTCAATATTTAAACCCTTTCACTTTCTGCTTGTGTTCACCAGCGTGGACGTGACTTTCTGGGTGTTCTTGGCATTGTAGCGTGTTTAGGTGTCATAGGAGAGGGTACTTGTCGTTTGATGTCAGCGTGCATCGTCATATCCACGTCTGCGTTGAGAATCTTGCATCTACGATTCGTCGTTTTGTTGCAGCATCTTGCCGTGGCGCAATGCACTTTTCCCATCTCTGGCGCACGACAGCACTGATGTTCGCATGCGAGAGCTAGCTGCGGAGGCGTTTTTCCTCAAAATTCCTCCAGTTTTGCGAAGCTGACAAGCAACGGCCGTTTGATGTGACAGTGGGTGATTTAATAGGCGAATCTTGATTGCATAAATAGTTTCTTTCTATGCAACAGACACCCACATAGTAAATCGCCAAATGCGACACATAGCTGGCGATGCTTTTCTGTTTGTAGTAATCCTTATGTGATTTGATTTCAGATTGACATCATGCAAGTGAGCATCTTAGAATTTATCGATGAGCCGGATCGTCCTTTGTACCACCTTGAACACTACATCGAAGGTGACTACATCAAGTATAACTCCAACTCCGGCTTTGTTTCTGATATCGCGCGTAAGACGCCACAGGTTAGAAGTTTTCACGTCACTTGATCATCATTGTTGCGTGGTCGATTGAATAGCATGGTCACAAAGGAGCAGAAAGTAACTGCGGAGAGTGGAAAGGATGAAAGGAAAAGACCGTTAACTTACGAGCGCTTTTGTCCTGAAATGAGTTGGTCTTTGTTTTGCAGCCGTTTTTATTCTATTATCATATGCATCAGTCAGAAATCTGTGTTGTCGACACGCCGAATAAATGTTAAGTAACTCTAGTTGAAAATACAAAAGTCCATTGCTACTTCCTGTTCCAACTTGGTTTACTGAGCGCTAATTAGGTTTTTTGGAGCCTTTTAGTGAAGCCAGTGTAGAATAGTATCAGTAGTAGTACTGAATACGAAATGGCGGGTAGTTGGTGTTATAGTAATGGTTAATTGACTTATAAGTGGTAGTGTTATCGGTGAATAATAGCAAATATTGTTAATGTATATGTGAGTTAAAATGAAAATATTCACCAGTCGAACTCTCATCTGCATCTTGATTCAATGAATGGTGAAAGACGGTTATGTGAGCAGGCAGCGGCAGTGGAAACCGGACTTTGTGTCGTCCAACACAATCCATTTCAGCGAGTTGGCGTAAGCCGGTCACGTCTTGCTGCAACCGTTTATATAGGTAGTGACTAATCAGTGGACGGCATGTGAGGGTTTGAAGGCCGTCCCATTTTTTTCTCTCCATCCGTCTTCTTTAGTGCCATGAAAATTGCTTCCGCACAGCACTGTAGTGGATCGCTTAGGTTTTCTTCATTTCTTGAAGTATTCTCTTTTTGCTTGAGACGACCCAGCTGCTAACTTCAAAACAGTTATGGTAATGCCGATTGAGAGAACACTGAATAAAGGAATTAACATAGAAAAGGATCTACAAAGCAAGCATCGAAGTAAATGAAATTGTCGATTTCTTATTAATAATAAAAAATAGATGAGTGTAATTCAGCATATTGGTACGTTCAGGTTTTGAGCCAAAGGATGACTTGGTGATGGTCATCAAGTCGTAAAATGCTTTGTCTTTCAGGCTTTCAGCCATTTCACATTTGAGCGCAGTGGTCATCAGCTTATTGTCGTCGACATTCAGGGAGTGGGCGATCTGTACACGGACCCGCAGATTCATACGGTGAGTGTGATCTTATGCAGTCAGCCATTTAAAAAAAAGATTTATGCGAGGTTACTGCGTCAGCCGTTTATTCAGAATATAGTCACGTTAGAAAGTGAGATTTGAGGTGTATTCTGTGAGCTTCTGGAACCAGTGTAGAGTATTTTACGCTTAGTTTGGTTCAGGCTTTGGAAGGCGCAGCAGCTGGGTAAGGATAGTAATCTCCTGCATAAATTGGGAAAGCGTGTGCAGAATCGCAAGCAAGCATTTGAGCGGTGAAGGACGAATGGGTACCTTGTCCATAAGCTTTATGCTTTCTGCTCTTCATGATGCTTTTCTTCAAGCAGCTTTATTTTTAAACCCTCATTTTTCGAACAACACGGTTGACAAACTAAATCATTAAAACGTATGGGGAAGAGCTGTTTTTTACAGTGCTCTCTGGGACCGTAACCGGTATAAGCGCTTTCAAGTTGCAGGCATCAGGAGAAGGCTACGGAGATGGCAATCTGGGCACAAAAGGAATGGCGCTGTTTTTTCATTCGCACGCCTGTAACGAGATTTGCTATTCGATGTGTCTTACCGAATTCGACCTATCGGAAAACGAAGTACAAGCGCTCAAGAAACGACAAGCATCCACCGAGGTCTGTGTTTGTTGTGTTCGCCTTTTTTTGTGCGTGCAGGAATCGCGATTTTTCGGTCAGGGGTGGTTGAAAGCATATATGAGCAGCTCAGATCAGATTATCGAGGTGTTTTGCTTGAGCTTCCTCGCGCAGCTCCTTTTTTGGGGTTCAGACCGCTTCTGTCAGTTTCACCGGAGAATGCCAAAAAAATGGTCATTTTCGCACAGCTTCCACGTTTCTCCTTCCGCCATCCACTCTCAGTTCTGTATTTAGGCCGAGGGAGAACAGGAGCGGGGTGGGGAGGGGGTAGGAAGGAAGCTGCCACATATGGTTGAAAGAGCTGTTGAGAATATATTGTCACATGTGCTACGCTATTTTGAAATTTGTTTGCAGTAGCGTTGCTCAGTAGTAGACGTAGTTGATATTTACCATCGGAATTGGCCCTTCATCAACCCGACCAATTGCTATGTCATTTTTTTAAAGCCACCAGTTTTTTTATTGAGAAAAAGCTCAGCATAGAAAGGCAGAGCTCGCGAGCTCAGATTATTTCGCAGATATTGCTCACAGCGCAGAGTTAGCATATTGTTCACTTGATTTAGAAAAAGCGACACGTTATTTGTTTTTTTTCTGGCCGTGTGGCAGAGCCACTCAGAGAAACAACAGCTTATCGTACAGTGCTGTTTCGAAACGTTTGTCTTCTCTCCACATCTGCTTTCAGAGAAGCGCTGTCGTGAATCCCACTTAGCCTTTTAGTAACGGAATCGACCCTTCATCAACTTAGTCAATATTCTGAGTGCACACGAACTGATTTGCAGTTGTCATCATAAGTGTTGCTGAATTGAGTAGTGTCGACCTGTGCATGCGAGTCGGATGTCTAATGAAGTCGTCCATCGAATAGTAGTGAATAAGAGCTGCGATGACAGAGAGTCATCTTCCGCGTATTCAAATACACTGCATGTTCCATACGTTGGGCGAGCGATTCGAATTGCGCATTGCGTTACATGTAATGGTGCCTTGTATGCCTCGAAAGCATTTTGTCAAAATCAGTGTAGCATTCGCATTGCATTGCAAACAGACAATAGCAAAAAGGCGGTAAAGACGCGAACGACTGGGAGGAGGGATGAACGGTAAAGTGTTCAAAGAAGTCGAAGCAGAGAAAAGAGAGGTAGAGAAAGAACCAGCATATCAGACAACTTATATTGTGCGAGTTTGAGAGCGTTTCGTCCACAGTTCGGCTGACTCGCAGAATGCGGTTTACTCTGAGATTATAGGCTGTGCATCTGCAGGAACTATGTGGGGGAGAGAGAGAGGGGGGAGGGAGATGAGGATGCTAATTCCTGAGCAGAGAATGCACAATTCTGAAACTCAGCGCAATCAGGAAGCCGAAATATGTAGGGGAAAAAACCATATATGACCGGCGTTGCAGCTACACAGGGACCCTCGATTTATCCTGAGCGCAAATTTCAACGATTCGACGTTGCAGTTTGTCGATTTTGAAGAATTGGATTGGAATGCATGGGAAGCTGTTTGTAATTGCTATAACTGAAGGGTCTGTGAAGTTGCTGTGCAAAAGATAGCATAACGAATCATCACAAACAGAAAAAAAAACTTTGTTGGTCGGTGACTTGAGGCATCCTCAAAAGCAGATTGCAGATGAATGAGATTTAACCGTTTTGTAACCTGCGCATTTAAGTATTTACGTAACTGCGCACATTCCTCTGCCTGTTTTTGATCGCAGGCTTCCTGAGTTCCGTTCTGCACAGTCAGCGAATTCGGCTACCGAAGGCGGCAGCGAGCTTAATGCATGCTGTGTGCTTTTGATTAGGTTTAGAAAATTAAAGAACATGCTTTCATGTTAAGGATGGCTCAACGAGATTTGTGAACTGTGGCTCGTTGGATGTTTGTGAACCGCTGACAAACGATGAGGACGACAGCGCAATGGAGAGACTACGCATGCGGACAATTTCGATGGCGAGCAGTGGCGCAGCGATCCATTCGTCTGGTACCATTTTCAAACATATTGCCCCACTAGCACTGTCAGTTGTAGTGCTTTGAAAGTGCGTTATGATTCATTTCACTGCGCGAAGCTTTCAGCTGTGTATGCGCTTTTTACTACTTTTGCAATATATTGAATATATTGTGAACGGATTGCCGAATGCACAGGTGCTTGCCGTTCAAATATTTTTGAGGAAAGGGCCATTGACGTTCAAGGGGTCGCTTGAGGCCGAGTGGCTAAAACGAATTTCTTATCTACAAATGAGTAGAGGCGACAGGCTTTGAGTTTTTACAGATGCATCTGAAGAATTTTCGCTAAAATGTAAAAACTAGCCATTTTGTTAAGACTGTGCTTCGAGGGTTATCTGTTTATATTCTGATGCGCTGCTATCACAAATAACCATAAACTCTGTTTGAACGATGCACAGTAATTTGAAGCGTTTCGCCAGTCACAAAACATTCAGTTGATCGTGAAGACAGCCCGAATGCAGCGTTTCCACAACTTCACGCTAAAGTGTTGCTGAGTCCGTAGCAAGTTTTAAACTTGCTGTTTAACAGGGGATGGCACCATTCGGGATCTAGTTATTTTATAGCGCCATATTACTATTGTTTGTTAACTTTCGTTCATGCCGAACATGTATCACCTACATTTTCAATTCAAAAGACAGAAAAAACCTCATTCGCTGTTTTTTATCGCGGAAGCAGTAAACAGTTTTAACTCCAGTTTTCTGTCCCCCTGAGTTCACCCCAGCCAGCCATATATTACATTCTGGTGTCGCAAACATCTGATGCCTAGTTTTCCGATTTTTTTCTTTTGTATTCTGACCATTTTCCCCTCATCGGTTTTTATGATGTCAACTTTTTTCAGGCGACTTTGATCATTTCCGATTCTGCTTGATCCGAATGATCTATAGTCTCATGCGGCGTGGTTCCACTAATTTTTGAAGCGTGTCCATAAAGTATAAAAAAAAGTGATGTGTGCTGCAGAAATACTTAATATGTTTCGAAAAGCGCGGTCTTCGTATTTACGTTGGAGATGGGATTTCCTACCAGTATTTGGTTCGTTGCAGATATGTGTTGCAGCCTCAATATGCTCCTGTGAAGGGACCGATGAGGATCATTCGGCAGCGCATGATGATAACTGCGTTTGCGAGCAGTGCATCGATAGAGTAGTGGCGAAAACGGTGAGACGAGCACGTCAAAGAAGTGATACTGAATCGGCATCCGTAATTACCGATCCCAGTGCCGAAGAGGTCTGTGTATTTAGATTTGTCTGTTCCACGGCAGTGACTTAGATCTACGATGAGTCGTTCCTCCTTCAGTTGGGAACATGGAGCTGCTAAAACTTTTGAAATTTTTGGAAGCTGGTGCAATTTTTTTGAACAAAAAAAAGCGAAAACAAAAAGAACTGTTTTTGGAGGTGTTTATGAGCAATCAACAAAAGGACGGTGCTGCATAAAGATTTCTGTTTTTGTGGGCTCTCATGATTTGCAGCAGTTGGAGGAGTGGTCGGTCACCTGTTTATGAATGCAGTGGGTTGTTACCTCCTCTGCTCGCTAAGTGAAGACGCGTTGGTCGCAGGCGTAATCTCGTTGTCAAATTGCCTGCAGCGCTGTAGCAACGAGTATGGGCTTTTATTGAATTGGTTGATCTTTTCTTCAGAAGGTTTACCGTGCGTTGATTCATAAATCGCGTGACTTTATATTACGCAGCAGTCCAAATGGTTCGTTCGATGCAAACACGGATTATAGGAAATTAATCAGAGATGTGTTAGCCTGATTCAAGTTCTTGTATTTCCATAGCTGAACGGTCAAGAACGGCTCTGTCTTCAGCAAAGTAGAGTATCGTCTTCAGTTGCGCAAGGACGGCATGGTTGTGCTGTCGCTGTAGTTTGAACATTCATTGTTCTTGTCACATAATTGCTGCTGTGTGTAAAACTCATGGCTGCTAACGGCATCCCGTAGTAGTAAATCGTTAAGACTGCTTAGCAACGGTCTTGTTTATTTTGGTCTTTTCCCTGTGGCTTGCTTCAGTTCATGGATTATTTAATTTGAGAAATACCATGTTTCTTTGAATACTTGTTCAGGCACCTGAACAAGAGAGCGTTTGCTTCAAATCGGGGAAATGTGGTATCGTAATATTTTCAAATAGAAATTAGATAGCTTGTATCTGCGTGTGCATCCACTCGCGTCTGCATTGCTCACACTTAGTTGTCCAGCACTTTGGTTCAGCATGGAGGTCACTGCGTTGCGAGCAGTTGATGATGCTTTGGAGCATGGAACAATAGTTGTAAGGTTGTATTTCATGTTTTTCTGGCTTTGTCCATGTTATAGTATCCTGCTGCTAACTGCAGTCGTGCGCAGCAGTCCGTGTAACGTTGTGTGGGGCATTGCATGATCGGAGGCCGTTCACCCTGTCGTCGGTTTTTAGGGATATTTGCGTGATCGCAGATCCTCTGGGTACATATCACTCTTTACCGATGTCGATCCTGTTTTTCCTTTTCACCCTGAAGTAGTCCTTCCTCAGCACTCGTTTGAAGAAGCCTGGGTATTTCAGATACGTGCCGTTCCGCTGGAGAGGTGCATGAGCGTCGACAGCACAAGCAGTTGCTGCAGCTCACGACTCACGCGGGTCTGTATCTTGGCCAGCACAACATTGTTTCTCTTAGGAGGTGCTTCGAGCTGTGCGTCCACTAAATGCCCCACCAATTCATGCTTCTTTTTATGAAGCCGCAATTTTTCTGTGGTAATCGTTCGAGAGCATGTCCCATGCTGAGGGGGACTAGAAACTGTGATGTTTCGGCGCCGATGAGATTCCTCGAACTGATACCGGTTCTAGAAAATTTTGGAAGTACTTCATGCAAATTCGGTTGGTGACGACTGCGCATTTTTTTCACGGTAACTTTTGCTTTCGATAGCGCTAGATTTTATGGCTGCCATGACGAGTGTCCTTAATGTGGCGTTCTATTTCGGACTGCAAGCCTGCCAGGACTGCAGTTCTCTCTTAGGTTCTTTTTTTTGTTTTCATTTTCGCTTGCTTGTTGTTTACTCCGGTGAAGTAAATTCGTGGGGTACCCTTATCGATGCTAGTTGAATTCTGGTGCATGCTGGTTGTTGTGCTTTGACTGCCCTGTCTCTTCGACCAGTCCAGCATTCTTGCAGTTCTTCAACGCTTTTCTCTTCAGTACTGAGCTCGTATCCAGAGCAGTGATGTCACCATAACACACTAGAAATTTGGAAACGATACTCAGTTTTTTCCCAGGAATGGAATGAACAACGGGCGGTGGCGCGCCTGTGGAAATGAGAACATACTGTAGTTTAACCGCGAGTTTCAATTGAATGTTATTCGTTTAGCAGAGTACAAAAGGCACAAATATTTTTCAGTACCGTAACGCATTATTGGTTTATGTCGGCGCAGGATCAGAAACGACCGCCTGAGAGTCTGAGCGCATTGTGTTGTTCCCGCATAATTTTGCTTTAAATGATTCAACTTTTGGTAGTTCCCTTTCTTTTCTTCTGTGGATCTTTTACTTCTGCTGTGGCTTTTCTGTAGCTGTTTTTGCAGTTTTTGCACCATTTTACAATTCCTCTTTGGTACGCGCTTGATTAAACTATCATCCAATGAAGAGGAGAGGAAGGGAAAGGTGTGGTAGTCACAAATTGCAGCCCGGCTTGAACCCGAGATCGCAACTTGCTGCAAAAAAGGGTGAAGAGAGGAAAGGAGTACGTGGAAAAAAAGGAAAGGCCAAAGAAATTAAAGAAAAATCGGATAGCAGTACAACTGAAAGTGGACGTCTTAGTCGATTCCGGTAGGTGAAAGGGTAGTAGGTTCGTTCATTCCAACACGTCTATTGCAGCCAAAATTCTTTTCGAGCTGTTTCCAACATACTATTATTTTGATGGAGATTGTCTGTGAATTACGAGATCTCATTTCCATGTTGCTAGCTCACTGTATTGTTGCGTTCGCATGCGTTAAGTAGATTGTTATACCTGTTGTGGTATTTGATGCACTCACGTGCAACATGCGGGTCACCGGATGCGTTGGCACGTAATGGCCGACGTTGACTCCTCTTTGAAAAGGAAATTCGGTGAGCTAAAATCATTACGAGCGACTTCGAATGGTTTGAGTTTGATCTGTAGCAAAGAGGTTGAAGCATTGGTCGATGGATGGTGTGCGAATGGTTTTGTTACTAATCAAGGAATGCACTGAGCACAGTAATTGTCTTTCAGAGTTGCTCACATCTCTCGGTTATACTTCGTCTGTGTGAGCATTGCAGTGGCGATCTTATAGACCGTTTATTTATTGAGTTGAGCGTTGTGTTTTGCGATGTTTTCGCGCGGCATCTTTAATTCGATGCTGCTTAGTTGCGTATTAGCACCATTGGGTCATTTCCATAGTGGGCGCCTTTGTCGTTATGCGACTAGGCACTTCCGCCGCGGTAGTTCTCAGGCATTTTATGCTGCCAAGCGCTTCCTAACATGTCTGTCCTTGGCGAAATTGTATGGTGGGACGGAAGCGCCTATCCGCTCTCGTTATTGCAACTGAGTCCACTGACAGAATTGTCTCAGCGCCCCTGATGAATAGCACTCAAAGAGTCCCGAACGTTTTAACTGTATTAAGTTCGCGATCTCGGCTGCTGGCCTGGACATTCGTCATTAAACTTGATTTGCGAATTTACGCACTCTGCTTGCACGTAATCTTTTCATTTCACCAATTTTATTACCACACACTTTACTTTTCTCTTCTGCTTCTTGCTTGTTTTCTTCTTAGGGAGACTGCTTTTCATTGCGGGTCATTTTGAAGGCTGCTTTACCGATGTTCAGGAATCTGAGAAAGAAGCATTCTGGTTGGAAGCACGCAAAATGTCTCGTCCGGCCGGCTTTTTATCAAAGGCTGAAATGGAGCAACTCGCCGAACTGTCACGCCAGAGCCACACAAATTCTGTGCTTGGCCAGGTTGGTCGTTATTTGCAATCTCTAGCCGCTTCATTGTCACTTTGCAGATGTTAAGGGTGTTGTTGCTGTTTAGGAATATCAGTGCCGGGGTTTTTGTGCTACAGTGGTATTGGCTAATTAGGAGCTGTTGTATGTCCACGTGCAAACAGCAGAGGGAGTTACGGAAGGGGGGGGGGGGGGGGGGGGGTT
>JPKZ01000986.1:1173877-1186504 GCA_000803305.1 Toxocara canis
GTTATGCCTTATTGTTTCAGTACTTTTGGGCTTTACCTTTTTATACCAGCGTGACTCTGCGTTACTTATACTCGCTTCGGTTCGTTCTTTTTCCTGATTAATTTCGAGTCAAACGGTAACCTCTGTCAGATTCCAGGAATGCTAGACGCAGAGAATAAAAGCGCAGTTCGATTTGGCTTTCCTTTCATTTTGTGCTTTTTGTATAATAAAACGTGTTGAACGTCTTGGTGATACAACGAAAGTTTGCTGAGCTGTTTATTTCGGAACTGTCATACATTAGGCTAGAAGGTCGTCCTGGTCAGCGAAGACCAATGAATTGCACCAACAGATGAGTGTGAGCGCCAAAGCGTTGTATCGTGGGATAAGAAAAAGCTGTATTTACCAAGGCACCCAAGGTCATCCAACAGGAGGTTTTATGGCCGAATAAATGTTTTTTTTTCTTTTGCTTTAACGGCTTGAGCAAATAGGCTTTGGGATATGAATTTTTTAAATACAATGAATCTCACTGGCAAAAGTTCGTTGATGTCAGTTCATTAGTGCGGAAAACGATTTCCGAAAGTGATTCGTATGGAGCGTACTAGAAGTATGCTCTTTAATTGCAAGCACAATTTCTCTAACCTGCGTATGTTAATAACTTATTCTTGGTGAAGAGCGCATTGGCTCGTTTAGGTGCACGTTGACTTGGCACGCTATCACGAACTTGGTCGCTTCCTGCCGAAATCAGTGAGTGCCTCATACAATGAATCTCACTGGCAAAAGTTCGTTGATGTCAGTTCATTAGTGCGGAAAACGATTTCCGAAAGTGATTCGTATGGAGCGTACTAGAAGTATGCTCTTTAATTGCAAGCACAATTTCTCTAACCTGCGTATGTTAATAACTTATTCTTGGTGAAGAGCGCATTGGCTCGTTTAGGTGCACGTTGACTTGGCACGCTATCACGAACTTGGTCGCTTCCTGCCGAAATCAGTGAGTGCCTCCAAAAATGACAACTTCATACTCACGATTGGAAGCGGTAATGGGACTGGAGGTGAGTGCCATATGAATTCAGTGCTCTCTATGGATTGCCGCAGCACATCTGGTTGAGTGCACCCCTCAGTTAACTGCATTCACAAATTGTATTCAGCGGCTTACATTTCATGTTGCTTACGATTTATTTCCGCCTGGTGCTATCCTACGTCTAATGTACTGTGTCATTCAGGGGTGATGGAATTTGAAGTTTTTTCGTAATGCGTATCTATGGTCCCTTTCTCGAAAACATCCGCAAGTTGACAATTTCTACTTTTTTTTCACCAAAAAGTCTAATGCGAATCTTCGGAATCTTAAATTCCCGTGCGATCCCCACTGCCCAGCCCAGTTGAAGCAAAGGGGAGAAGCTGCTCATGCATGACAAATATGATGCGAAAAGTCTGATTATAATGCGCAGCTACGTTCTTAGCGGTTTGAGAGTGGAACTCCGTTGGTCTCAATGTTGACGAAAGGTAAACCCTCTCATTGAAATATTTAGAGAAAAACTTGCAGCCAGCTAGAAGCCGAGCGCAGTTGAAAGTCTGTAGGAAGTCATGATTTTTATGACTATAAGATGCGGCACGTTTATGACTCGGTATCTCCCCTGAAATATAAGACGGTTTTTTCAACATTACCTTGAATGAAGCTGCCATGCTCCTGAAGTCCCCGGTTTTCCGTTATTGATTTTCTGAGTGAGACGGGCTGTACCGATCTGAAGGTCAAAAGTTTTTCGGCATGCACTGGAGAGGTGGGATATGAGGCCGGTATTGATTGGGAGAGGCTTTTTCCTTGTAATAGGATGCGTTGAACTTTCTGCTTTGTTCACGACAGCGGATGTGGATGAAATTACAGATTTAGTCGATACAGTAGTGCCTACGTACCCGAGGAGAGGGAGTGGGGGGAGGGGTGGGGAGGTGTGTTCGAAGACTTGCCGCGAACGACTGGATCCGTGGGTAGCAAAGAAAGCCATGTTTGACGATGCCTGAACGCATAACTGTGGTGAAGTGTACTTGGTAAATTGAGCAATGTGTAAAACCTTAACGTCATTATATATGACCGTAGTGCGCGCTGTGCGGCACATTATATTGTATAGCATTGTTATGTGAAGTACAAGGACAGATTCTATTTTTGGCCGCTCTCTCAATCATCTACGGATAATTGAAATCGCGATTATTAAATCATTGGGTACAGCGATACACTATTTGTTTGTAGTAAACGAAACACTATTTATTTGCAGTAAACGAAATGTATCTAAAATGGTGTAAGCCTCTAGTAGTGAACGTGATACTTTTATTCTCGAGATCTTGCGGAAATGGAACAGCTCACTCATTTCAGAGTCCTCTTTTACATACGATCAAGAGTCAGCACTTTATCATCTGGATGTTGCAAGACGCTGTGGTATTCTCGAAGCAGTAATCACCATCGCTCAAATCGCATTCGGTATTCGTTTGTAAATTGAATGCTTTTAAAAGCTGAAATGCGAAATCTTATCCCGTCATCGTTTATTATGTTGCTTGCAGTGTTCTGAGGATATACTATAGCGCGATCTTTGTCTGCGGACAGAAACTGTCATGTCACAGCAATATGCTGCTGAACTGCTCATCGGAACTTTGTGTAAGGTTCTCATCGAAAGCACCAATTGATTGGTATGCAGTAATGGTTTTAATTTAGGTTTGCCTCATGAACTCCTCAAAGATGTAAACAACATTGGATATTGGGGCTGCGACGATGCTGACGAATTTGGTATTGAGCTAATGGAAACTGCAGCGGATATGGGTGATCGATCGGCTATGTTGTTTGTTGCAGAAAGTTATGAAACGGGACGACATCTTGGAAGATCGGGGTAACGGTTTCGGTCACTTGTTCGCATATACATGGAAACCGACCTTGTCTCCATGTGGTTCCTGTATTGCGACCGCGGAGTGATTGGTTAGATTGCAAATTGCATGTGATTGCAGCTTTAAGGACCCCATTGTATAAAGCGTTCGAGAAATATATTGCAGTACTGTTGCTGCCAAACACGTTAGGTGTGCAGAACGAGTATGTGCTGCATAGTCGGATAATGTGACTTCAATTTTCGAAATAATTGACTTCGGAGGGAGTTTCCCATGCTCCTTCCCACTCAGTAGTCCCTTCCCCTTCCCACCCCCCTCCCTCACCCGGAGGAAGAGTTTCAAGCCCAGATCTTTCTGCTAGAGGTTGTGCAATAGATTTCTAGTAAAAATCCATTATCTACTGCGAACAGTCATATAGTAGCGTCAGTCACAATTAACGTATCCCAGATTGTTTTTGCATGCGTTCGGATTCATCGCTAACTGTGGGAATGCAAGTCTTCTTACCTGTTAGCACATGCGTCGATTGAATGTTTACCGTTCAGCGAGGGCAGACGTTAGTTTAATGTTGGTGTGCATCAGATGCGCGTTATTTCGTATGTGTTGCTATGGTCGTGATATGGTTGGTTCACTTTTATATCCTTTTAGTGAACTAAGTTTGAGATTGCATTATAGGTCGCCATATTGGCCAAAGGCTGTTGAATGGTATAGCAGAGCGGCAAGCTTATTGGAAGATTGTGAAGATGGGAATGAAGGATCCGCGGCAAGGCCGAAATACGAAATTGTTCAGAAGATGGCCGAAATGTACAAAGAGGGTATGTTGTTTTTTAATGGTCCACCTCATCGATTTGATCGTTCACATAGAGGGCCACAGTCGAGGTGATAACGGGGAATTATAATGAATGTCACATTGGAGGCATTGTTAAGGTAGGTAATATTGAGAGGTCCACATGAGTTCAGGTTGTTTGGAAGGAGGGAGAGGAGGGGAAGCGGTCGAATATGGCTACTACATGTTTTATGTTGCTTGTGGTAGGTTGTAATAGGGAAACTGTCATTGTAGTTCTTTGACCTTTTCCGTAAAATTACCCCACTGACCAGTATCCCGAACATTTCATTGTATTGCCCTTGAAATGACCTGGAATTGACGGGACAGTTCCATAAAAGAATTAGTCGTTGAATGCGATTAAGAGCTGCGTTGATGACTTTTGCAAACGCACGAAGCGGTCTTTCGAAAAAATGGGTTTTTCGTATTGGCTGTATATTTCTACTGGTGTTTCATAATCAGTTTCTTATTCATTGATTCCTGTCTGAAGTTAAAAGTAAGCCTTTTTAAGTGATGTTTTTGAGACAGAAAGTCTCTTGTTACTGTTTGTTTAATATTTGAGACAGTTTATTGTTATTCATAACTCTACCAGCACAGCGCGTGTAACCTGCTAGTTGCCGCATAGAGTTGAGAAATGAGCCTCTGTATTCAGAGCATCTGTCTAGATAGCGGAAGTTCTTATGGAGACTGCTATCCAGTACCTCAAAATAGTAGGGATTTATAGGGATCAATAGGGATCAAAGTGATAGGTGTTTGAGACGGCTCGAATCGCCTTGCCATCATATCAAATTTCCGAATTTCGGTAGAGCACGGATATTTTGGCGTTGCTGCACAGGGGGGATGTTGAGTTGAATATGATTTTGCGTTACTTTCGTGACTGGCCTCCGATTACGGAAGCAGGCAAGTGTTTTTTCGTCCAGTTCTGGTCAGTTATGCAACAGTATTACTTTTCTTTTGCTTCTGTAGTTCTTCGCTTTTCACTGATATCGTTTTGGTGTCGATGAATTCGCAAACCCCTATCAGATCAGTATATTTGATGAGCTTTCTCTTTTTTGTTATATTCAACAATGAGTGCAGTTGTTTTAATCAGGGCGCGTTGGAAACATTTCAGTATTTTGTCCGTTGGAATCTTAAATAGTAGCTGTGAATATATGTTCAAATAGGCAGAAATCTTCAAAAGGATGTAAATTCAAGTTGGCTACATTGTCTGTTTCGCAGAAAGCATATGGCGTCCATATAAGCCATTTTTAGGCCATTGACGTTTTTTTGAGGAAGGCCATGAAATGCAGATAGAATGTCATCTGTGCAAGCCATTAAGTTTTGATACAAAATTTAGTCGGTCGTTTATAGGTCCGTTCATCGAGATTTTGTGCATTTGTGTACTTGTTGTTCAAATAAGCCAGCACAAAACTGCAGACCTCGAATTTAAGCTCCTAAATACGGTAAATTAGTGTGGTCGATATAAGCTTTTAACGGATACTTTTCGGCGCCAGCGACATAGCTCTACGCGAACCCTTTACACACTTCGTGAGTCTGAATTTTAGTTTTAATGTTTTCATTCGTTTTCGGCTTTTCCAGCCTTCTTTTTTTTGATTGTCGACGCGACTTTAAAAAAATGTAGCATAACGCCGAGTGCAGATGGGAGAAAATGATAATAGCTGTAAGCAAGCGTTAATGACAGGTGGGTATGGTCTTGAACAAGACTTCACGAAGGCATACGAGCTGTTTACGGAGGCGGCCGAGTTGGCGATGGAAGCGATGCGAGGCAAACTGGCAAACAAACTTTACGAAATGGCTGAGCAGTGCGCCGTGTGAGTACAGTTTGCTTTTCTAATTGGTAGTAGTGTGTAGCTCTTCTCCTTTACCGATTATAATTGTTGGCATTGTTGGCAATTTCCAGGTTATTTGTTGAATACTAAAGTCCGATGATTTATGCATAACTTCTTTGTTGCCTCACTAGCTGACATCTGTTTTGTCCTTACTTTGCGCTGATTGCTTTTAATTTGTTTTCATATCGCATTTGATGAAAGCGCTTTCAGAATGCAGTCGGAATGTGCCAATTTCTATAAATAATTTAGCATCCCATGCGGTGAAAAAACGGCTCGATTTTAAGCCGCACTTTGAAATGTTAGCATTTTGCATTTTGATGGCACGTTAAGGCTGCGATGTACGCAGAGAGGGCCGAGTGACGATCAGCTCCCGCTTCCCCTTCTACTGCCCTTGCATTGCTCCGGTTGACCGCCTCCAGCGCAGGAAGGAACTCAAATTCTTGAATTTTAACGGCATCGCTTTTCCCTCTTTTCTTGCAAAATCTCTGCATCAGTGCTTCCTTAAGGAAACAATCTTTCGTTGTTCTTATGTGATTTTGGAACTTTGTTTATTTATTTTTGTCCGTTCTAATATTGAAAGCCATGTATGGCCGTGATGACTTACAGCAAATATCTTGAAGAAAACGCTTCTTGGTTGCACCTTTCGTCTAGGTAATAGAGAATGATTGTTTGTTTTTTTTAAGTAAGGAAACGGTTGTTTGTTTTTTTTTAAGTAAGGAAACGGTGAACTTTCACTTGATATGTTGGCTATAATCGTTCTGTTGTGTTTGGGCAGGTGGCCTGCTCACAAATGCAGCCATCTCATTGGACACTTCATTTCGTAAAAAATACCCGTTTGAATTTGGTGCTCACATGGATTTAACCTCATTCTTTAGAGGTGCCACTTTCCGCTCCCTTTCCAATTGTCCCCTATGCCCCTCCCGTGAGTTGCAGTGATAGGCTGTCACAGTGTTGAACTTTTCGGGTTATGTTTATGCGAGCGTCTGTTGGTTTTGATGCATCAACAGCTAATAACGAGCGTACTGTAGGGCAGCTGCAAAGTTTTTCTGTGAAGGGTTGAGCAGTTTTTCTCTGGAATTTGATTGTATTATCGGTTTGAGTTCTCGTTATATGCTAGCTTGCAGAGGAGGTGGGGAAGAGGGCGGGGAGGGGGGAGGGGATGATGGGTGAGTTGTGGGGAGGGTTGTGGAGGAGGGGGGAGGGGGGGCGAGGGACAGAATGACGTCAGTGTGCTTTTGCTCCTCCTTCTGCCGGTGTTGGCGCTGTACCATTGCCTCCACCCTGCCTGCCTTGTGCTTCGTTGAAATATTTTATTTGCTTTTGTTGTTCTTTCTGTTGCTTCTTTGACGTTTCTTGGAAGGTTCTTTAACCCCAGATAGGTTCTGCTGGGAGGCGCTTTCGATATCAACAGATTGCAGCGTTCGGTAAACTTTCGGAATGTTTCGTGAAGGGTCGTGACAACAATATTTAATGGTCGTGTAGCATTTCTGATACATTTCTGATCGGTGCGTTTGAGAGAACACGTATGAGCATAAAGTATTCCGGATTTATGCTTAACGAATAAATGCCGGATGTTTTGTTTTGTATTATAAACCTTCGTTGTGAGGAGGGTAATGGAGTGCTTCTATCTTTCAAAACTATCTTAACAGATAGTTGAGAACAGCTGCAAAAATTGCATTTTCGTTATTTAGTTGTTTGCTGAAAGGATAATCTTAAGTTGTTGGTCGTTTTGCAGTATTCATGAGTTCCTACAACCCTCCATCAGACNACGCTTGGGAGGTAGCTTGTTATTCCGGAAATAGTTCACGTTTAATACGCTAGTGGTCATAGAAGAATTTTTCTGTGCATAATATTCTTTTTGTATACGGAAAAGGGTGCGAATAAAATGTTTTACCCATAGCTGAAAGAGTATGGACGTGTTATTTTTGTGTGCAGAAGTGTATGCAAAATATTTTTTGCATACATACAGTTTTCTTACAATTTTTTTGACGGCAGTACATTGGAGAACGGATGCATACAGAACATTCTTACAGGTTTACTGTTAGGGCAGTCGATCCGTTTATGTTAATGCAGTGTTGTTTTATTTAGGGCATATGTATGTCCATCCACCAATGAAGCCTCCAAGAGTTATTTTTACTCTTGCTCGCGTAGTCGCTGTGCGCAATTTTTTCTCGGCGTTTTTTTGTTTGCGTTTCTCATTTCGTCAAGTTTTCGACGTTTTCCACAAACCGGTCAAAAAATTCAACGAAGCTTTTAGGCCTCAACTTTTTTTTTAAAGTATGAAGTGGTTGCAGACGAAAACAATAGATGGACTTATCCGTTTACATTTTCTGAAAGTAGCTCTATTGGCCGCTAACCCACGGTGCGGCAGCCGTTCTCTACGCCCGTTCCCGTCACTTCAATCTTCACGGCTAAATATTGAGTGAATGATGGCTCAAATGAAGCTTGACTGGCCAAAGCATTTGATGTTACGATGGTCCCTAAAAGTGAGCAACGGAACATCTGTTTTGGCCAGAATGCGTTTTTTTTTTTTGTTTGCATGCAGCAAAAAGCACATGGAACATTAGTCAACTGTTTGAATGTGACGGGAAGACATTCATCGACTTAGGCCAAAGAGAAGGTCGAACATAAACGGTGAATTTTGCCCACAGGAAAGAACAGTTACATGTTTGTTGCGCACTACTTTCATCTCATTCACATTCATAATCTTGTGTTGGAAGTCTGAAAGATGCATGGGCGGCTGTGCGTTTTCAAATATGAAGTTCTTCAAAGAGAACTGGTGTAAACCGGGATGAGAGCACGAAAGGCAGTAAATGGGAAAAGGGCTTTCTGGATGGATAACAGTGCAAGGAACGGCTGAACATAAAATAATGCACAACTACATCCAAAAGGAGCCACTGGTCCGTTTGGAACTAGCTATTTCGAGAGGGTTCATATTGCCTTGATCTCGATGGGGAGATGGTGAGGGGTGGGAGGGGGAGGGAAGAGGAGAGCCATAAGGAGTAATTTTTTTTTTGATCGCCATTAGGAGTAGATACATATAAGGGGGTTGATAGGTTGGTTTCATCTGCCGTGTAAAGAATATAACGCTAGAAGCACCAACGGCCTTTGGCACCTCGCGGTTAGAGATCCGTACTGGTCAGTTCTGGCACTCGAGCACTCCGATGTAGTAAATGTGTTAACCCCATCAGCGATGAGGAGGTTTTGAATGTGGAACTTTTAAAATAATATTTCAGCGCATACAAACTCCGAAATCCGGCTGGTCAGCACTTCTGACTTTCCTGGTTTCAATTCGACGTTGTGGTTACGTCACAAACAATCACATTACCTAGTACGAATATATTTTTGTACTCAATCTTTTATACAAAAATGTTACTCTAATATAATTTCAATGTACACGAAAAATGGTTTGTATGCATCCCTTTTCTTTCCTGGTAAGCAAAGAAAATTTCTTTCTGCACTTTCCTTTTCCCACAAAGTCTTTTGCACTCATCCTTTTTTTGTGTTAAATATCGTGAATGGATAATGTTATTTTTAAAAACGTAGCTTTATTACAAGCGCTCACGTTTTCAAGCTTTTCACCCATTAGTTATCAATCAGTTCACATTTCCTTATTGAACAGGCTGTGCCAATCTAACATTCTCGTTCGGTTAGCGGCATTGTGTTCAGTGAGATGCTTGCCATAACGAAGAAAAAGGATAAAATCTTTAAGATTTAAGAAGATACGTTTTGTGCCGTACTCTCACCATCGTTTGGCACATACAGGTCGAGCATATCTGCATGCATTTTTAGAACCGTTCGAACGTCATCTTTTCTGCAAACGAACGTTCATTATTATGTAGAGTGGGTATATGTCGGCTATTTTCATACGGATGCGATTCATACCTTGATTTTTTCAATGTCAAACGTTTGACTATTGAACGAACAATATTTGCGTTATTTAAGAATCAGATTTGTTGCGCTCTTTTCTCGCCGCTCAGCTGCGATATTAGCACGGTTTGGCCATGTATATGCGAGAATTGATTTATGTTTACCATTTGCATTCATATATCTACTTTTTGGATCCATAGGCCTTTCTCCACGTCGATCTCTACTGACGCTCCGTCGTATGTATATTGCGTGTCGAATATAGAAACGCAAAATAAACGACTATACAAGCGGTTGTGAGTAAGAAATTTGAATAAAGAAGGGGATACAATAATAGGTTTAATGTTCCACATAAATCCATCACGATTTTGTCTTTCTTTTTGAAAATCTAGATCAGTTCAATTTAATGGGTCAAGCATATTAGGAAGTGATTGTTCTATACCTTTTTTCACAGTTGGTAGAACGGAGAGCAGGATAATCCAAATGTTGATTAATTTACAGACAGGATGTGAACACCCATGCGCAGAGATAGACAAAACCAAGCGAAAAACTTTTTTTCAGCGTCGCAAATGAGGCGCACTGGTCCGATGCGACCATAGAATTGAGGCCGTTAGCTAGAGGCACCCTGCTGGGTGGAGATGTGAGTTCTGTGGCCCATATGCTAATAACAGGGTTCGAAGGTCGAGAAAATATAGCTATCCATGTTTTATGGCACTTACAAGACCTTCCAAAATAAGATCAATTTCATCGAATGTCTACAACTGTGCAAATTTATGGCATGCGCCTACCGCCGCCCGCAAGAAAAAAGAGGTAGTAGAAGCAGAAGATGCGGGGAAGAGCAAGAAGTCGAATTCCTTTCGTCAACTTTGTGGATTAAAGCAGTGAATTAGTTGTCTCATACCCCATTCTTCTTTTTTGACGTTCATTGCATGTTAGGGTATCGTATTTTTATTGGATACATTGCGTAAAGCCTCGTTATGTAACCTTTGACTGGACTTAGCGTCGATGAACGGATCGGCAACCACCTCAGAAGGATTCCACTCGAACTGCGCCTGCTCGCCAACCCTCTTAACCTGTAATCTCATACTTACCAGGTGAATTTGGTCTTTTATTACAACAAAAAGAAAATACAGTGTGTTCGCATAGAACGACATTCAGCTGTTGTAAGATGTCCGTTACGGATAGAGCATTTTTATTTTGAAAGTATAGGCACACCCAAGTAAACGCACATTGAATGAACTTCAGTGGTCGTCGCAACGCCAACATTGCGGCCTAAATAATGTCAGACCACAACTGGAACGAGAACTCCAGCAAGTACTCACTGCACGAGCAGAATATGCGAGTAATCGACGAGAGAGGATGTTGAACCTACGGCGCATCAGCTGAACGTTGAAGCGTCAACGTGCACAATGTGTACCGAAGGCAAGTATTGCGTGGGATTTGCAAATAAAAGCACGCAGAACAGTTGTTGGTGAAAATAACTCAAAAGAAGTACGGAAAAATACGGCATAAGAACTTAGTCCTCCGTTTCTGTTGCGTTACCAAAGAAATGGAACAAAAGCAAGCAGTCGAACTTGATCCTGCTTTTGGGTAAGACTGAGTGCCCATGCTAAAAATAGGTAGTAAGACTGCATGAACAAGTGCAACACAGTGATCGCGTAGCTTGACGTCGACTCAGTTACCTACTAGCTTTCTGCTTGAGTCTCCTGAATATACAACATCTATTGCAGCGTGAGCATCAGGGAAAATGCAAGCGTTTAGGATCAGCGATCAAGTACTTCAAAGTTTTCATGTATTTTGTTGTACTCTACTTCGCCAGTAGTAATAATATTCGTTCCATATTGTGTTCACGGCTGATTCTCAAGACGATCATTTGAGTGAGCATTCGCCTGATTTCTTATCTGTTTTTCATGTCGTTATGGAGAATTTGTGTTTCGCTACGTTATCTATTTTGGCCTGTTTATAAAGTCGTTGAAGCTCATGCAACTTATCAAATGCTTTTTAGGTTCTGTATTCTAACAGCATACTCGCCGTTGTTCTGGATGCAGGATGGAACTTGCTCCGTGTCTTAACGGAATCATGCATTTGACATGCTTTCGTAGCCTTAACCTCAAGTAGATCCTGCTATCACGTCTATTAAACAGTACTAAACCGTCATCGGAACTCATACATCGCATTAATGGGGCGATTTGTAAATTAAATTGGATAGCCAATTTAATAAAATTGAAAATGAATTTTTCCTCTGCATATCCCAAACAAAGAATGCATTGCTGTTTAAGTACAAAAAAATTAATATGCATATATTGTCGTGCACAAGTTGATAAGCGTTGTTTTGCTAAGTGCATTTAGCAATGACAATAATGCGGTTGGTGATCTTGCCTCGTTGTCGGTTACGGTAACTCGGCCGGCCAAAGATGCTTCGATCTCAGCTCTGCACTGCTGTAATTCAACGCACTCATCCAGCAGTGTCTGCTCCAGTTCAGCAAGCTGTAAAAATCGCTCGTTTTCAGCTTCCAACTCTACCATCACATACGACCTTTGTTCCAGCTAACTTCTGTCTTCCAAACAAGCAAACATTAAAGTGAACTGACGCTACTGTGTGAATTTTTTAAATACTGGTTTACATCGATGCTTAACACAATTGTTGGCATACGCAAGGGAAGAGGCCTGGAGGTAGGTACATGGTGCAAAGGAAGTGGAGCTAAGAATTTCCGCCAAGTTCTTTATTAAGGGAAGGCTACTTCCGGAGTAGACTAAGTAAGCATGTTGTTTTCAATAAACTGCAAGCAGGAAGACATGCTGGTTTGCGCTCACATCAGAACGATCGGCAACACCGCTTTTTAAAACGCCATTATTATGGAAAGGCGTCAAAAATTGTTCCCAAAGTTTGCGACTGCCTTTTAGCTTTGTCGCCCAAAAAGTCGCAGGAAAATCCTGCGTGCAGCTTGCCAAAAACAAGTTTCACGCAGCATTTTCATTTTTGCAACAAACGCAGTGCAAGTTTCACTTAGGTGATCCATCTTCTCTTTGAACGAAGTTTTCCTCGCTTCATATGTGTCAGCCGTGCTGAATACGAGGTGGGAAATGCTGATGAAAACTTCAGAATGACGCTTTCAGTGACTTAAGAGAGCCACACGTGGGCATCTCTTCCAGTTACCTCAATCTTCCCCCCCTCAGCCGTGCTCGAGGTGGGAAATGCTGATGAAAACTTCAGAATGACGCTTTCAGTGACTTAAGAGAGCCACACGTGGGCATCTCTTCCAGTCCAGT
>JPKZ01000986.1:1191321-1201446 GCA_000803305.1 Toxocara canis
TTCGTGGCCTTCGAAAAACAATAGATTAGACTAAATCCGTGGGTCACAAAATTTTAGGAGACTTTGTGGGTCACTATTTTCGAATGAAAAATGTGCGAGTCATTGTTTTTGATCAACGAAGGTCCTCAGCGATGTAGGCGATCCCCCAATGATGGGTTCTAATAATCCGCAGGTGCTAAATGTGACAGGTTTTCATATTTTAGGCGATTTTTATTTTCAAAATTCACAATGTCTTCTAATGTTTATTTAATATTTCGGCTGCGAATTTCCCACAGCAGTCCCAAAACTTGTGTTCCTCTCTCTTTCAGTTGCGAGGAGATGAAAAGAATGTGTGAGGTACGATATGTTAAAAGATCATTGCAAAGCCGACAAACATTCATCGTTTGATGCTGCTCTACGCTCTCTAGCATTGAATTCCGGCTGCTTTCCGAGGTCGGTTTTTTATGTCACCGAAATCGGTCTGTTGATTTGGGGAGCGTGACTCAAAACGATGGCTATTTGTCGATTTGGCAGTGCTTTTGTTCTTCACTTGAGTCTTATGTTACCTCTGGATTGGCTCATGAACGACAGCATCACCCCGCGCGTAAACGTAATATTTGCTACGTTAAAAAAAGGTTGACCTAAGCAGAATTTCTTTCATTTTGGTTAACGGTAGGCACCGCCGTACCCCATATTCCAAAATCTAAAATCAACGGAACAGAGATATGCTAACAAAAATTTTGTCTTAGATTTTTGAAATACTATAAACCTGGCTTTAAGCAGTAGAAAAAAATTGCAGAGTCCTAAATGATGCACAGATTCCTTCATTATCCGATACCACGCAACATTTATATAGCTTAAATGATGGCACTACTGTAATTAAACTCCCTGATTTCACTGTGCCTCCTTGAACGAAATCATCGGTGCTCATTATGACTAAAAAAGTACAACACTTGGTACCATTTATTATTTTCGTGAAAAAGAGCGGTTTCTGAAAAAAAGGAGCTGGAGGAAAATTTTGCGTTTTGTCTGCACATGAGTTTATGGATCACCAGTTTCGACTGGGAAGGGTCGAACGTAAAAAGCCGAATTGCTCTCAGGTGCAACAAAATACGTAACACCCAACTGATGACGTACGGGCGTGTACATCAACACACCATCAATAACTACGAAATGTGTGAAACATTTTAATGGAAGTATTGTTAAAACCGTATTTATGTGGTTGGAAGCGTATTTGCAAAGGGATGCAAAGGCAGTTGTAATTCCATCGATTCTCGTACCGATGCATCAGACAACCACTCCCACGCATGATCGTTTTGACCACTTTAACGCCTGGTGGTCAGCCTGCTGGCGACCCGTCAAGTAAGCAGCCAGGATTCGAACCCAGGTCTCCCCGCATAAGAAGCGGGAGCTTTACCACTGATCTACTGTCCCCGGAAGCGTATTTATATGGCGATAATGTGATGTGATGACATTGGTGGGAAGTGTATGGGAGCAGCCGAGGGTCGAACCCGGGAACTACGAAATACGCTGAGAACTTCAACGTTGACAATGGCCACTGACTGTGGCTTGCTGTCGATAACTGCGAATGTGAAAATGCAAAACACTAATACTGTTTGAAAGGGCAGTTTCTCAACACTGGTAGGACGACCAATTACTGTTGGATGCATCCATCGAAAACATGCTCGATTTTCCGAGGCAACATTCAAGACTGCAAAACGAGAAAACTTAATTGCATCAAAAATGTATTGAGAATATTAATAAATAATTAGGGCAGCGAAAAAATCTAAATAAAATAAGGTTGAAATTTTGATACGTTAGTAGAAGCTAATCTTACGCTTAAAGACATAAAGACATAATGAATGCTTAAAGACATAAAGAATTTATTGAATGTAGGATGAAACTGGACTTACTTCACGATATTTTGATTGGTAGGTTTGTCGCGAAACATTCATCAGCCTTTCAGCATCTTGCACCTGCAAAACGACATCGTACTGGAAGTTTTTCAAACGATTTCTTCTTATTTCAATTTCTAGCCTTTTTTGGATGCGGTACAAACTCCGTTATCCGAATCACCGATGTCGCATTGTGCGATGATGGTACGCTCTGTAATATTTCTTAGTGAGAAAGGCCTAGTACGAAGCCATCTTCAACTTCGTTGCACGAAAAGGGCGATTATGGAATGCGAAGTTACGCAAAAACTTTGTGTCCAGACGAACAAACTGAAAGATACTTTTACCAATGTACAAATAACGAATACATTTTGTTCAGAAATCTTCTTATTGGTGCCCTTCACAAGATGACGGGAACCTGATGTCTCGTTCACGATTGAGCCAACACTGACACTTATATATGTTCATTTCATGATGCTCTTGAAGATTTTTGAGTGAAAACACCACATATCGCAACCGTGATTCGGACTTTGAAAAAAACCTTAAGTTGGCCGCTCATAGAAAAATATTCAGCTTGAAGGAAGAGCTATTACATGTAGTCACCGAACTCGACACGAAATATGCAATCATGTTGGTGGGCAGCTACGCCTCACAACGACCATTCGCCTTTGCTTGAACGACAGCGTTTCAGTGGAATGAAACACGAACGATACACACATCAACGTTGGCGTGTTCAACGTACCGCTTTTATAAAACAGAGTAATTCATATAAACTTTGTGCTCATTTTCTACTCAGAAACGTTGTTCACAATTGACTTTCACAAGGTATACAAAAAAAGACTGATGCAGCGCTCGCTTATAGGAACGGTACGCTGAAACGTATTTTTGCTAATCTTTTGTAACGTGCTCTTACCTGCTTCATTTTTTCGTCGAGATGCTGCGCTTCTGCTTTGAGACGCGCAATATCGCTGTCGCGTTGAATGATGAATGCGTTTCTCTCCTCATCGAAAGCTGTCTTCTCAGCAAACATTCGTACCAGTAAGTCGTGCTGTTCGCTCAGAAATGCCGTCTGTGAATGCAGATTACCGTTTTACTTCGAATGAAACTAGCGGGCGCTATAAAATTCATGACTTTCTATGGGGAGATGCGAGGTTGGGGGGAGGGGGAGGATCAACGTCTTAGAACATGTATTTTTTCAGCCAGCCTGTATTGGGAGCTAATGCAGTTCACGTTATCGATTTGTTGATGATGTACATGGCTAGTATTGTATGCTTCGTTACTCTACAGACGATCGTACTTCTTGTATCTAAGGCCGTCGAGGGGGGAGAGAGGGAGTGGTGCAAGGTTTCGCGAAACCGAAGTTTTAATTAAAAATGGTTTAAACTCTACTAGAGGAAGTTAGTCTTTCTTACAGCCTACTAACATTCAGTTGTTTTTGTGACTTTTAAGCATTTCTGTGCTGCAAAAGTGAAATCTTAAATTACTTCCTATAATAAAGCAAAAATTCTTTATTAAAACACTGGAACAATGCTTCGTATTGGCTGGCTTCAGCTTCGAACGCAGAAAAAAAAAAGAAAGTTTTGACTTCGGCTTCGGCTTTGCTCCTGGTTTCGCTGCTGGAAAGACCTGGCGCTGGCTCCGGCTGTGACTTCTGGGAGCGACTGGCCTCGTTTCTGAGTCTGGCTTCGGCGTCAAAGAAGACCTGGCTACGGCTTTGGCCTCAGCTTTTTCTAGAAGGACCTGGCTGCAGCTGTAACCGCGGCTTTGGGGTTAAAAAATTTGGTTCTGGCTTCGTCTCTGACGTCGGCATGTGGAAGGAATATGCTCTGACTGCGGCGTTTATTGTAGTCTGGGTCCGACCTCGGCTCCGGCTCCGGCTCCGGCCTCAGCTTCAATATCCAGAATGACTTCACTCCGGCTCCGATTCTTCCTCCTAGGAGAACCGGATTTCACTTTCAGCTCCAGACACCCTAATATTTTCCCCAATCCCATACTTCGACCTCCGACGTTACACGGCCCTGGCTTTTTGAGGTTAGTGGTCCTTCAACGGCTTGGAAGTCGTATAGTTTTTTCACCCGTTCGGCTCCAAGAGCTTCAGAAACCCTGTTTGCGGCTCTCTCTCCGTCCTTCGTGAAAATCCAACTCCGGCTTCAGAGTTGTCTAGATCTGGTAAAAAGCATCGTTCCAGGAACTTCAGGAACACGAATTCGGTATTGTCTTTCAAGGAGGCCGAGAAAAATCTCAGCGTCGGAGTTTTCACATTACTGGTTACAACATCTACGGCTTCCTCTCTTTGGCACTGTACTGGACAAGCCTTTTACCTGTTCGAACGCATCATGCCTTCTGACTTCAATTCCTCACTGCGCACTGCAGTTTCGGCCAATTCGTTGTCGGGCTCGAAGGAGGAGGGTGCAGATAAGGAGAAGGGAGGACAGGCCTTTTTTCTAGAAAGAGGCCATAAAGCCAACGACTGTCTGAGTTGGTGGGGAAAAAGCTATGCTGATTGGGGCATTTTGCCAAGCAATATGGTAGGTACTCACGTATGTTCGCTCGAGTTATTTCAGTGGGCAGCTGTAATCCGAGAAATGAACAGTGTTGCACTTTCCATGTTTTTTTTTTGAATAAATGCTTCTCATCGAACGTTTTGCATTTATTTATTATTTTTACGAGCTTGTCCCACAGGAAATGGTCGCGGAATACGTGAAGGCTTTTTCACATTTTTCTTGCGATTCCATGCATTAGAAATTTGCCACAACTCATTAAATTTGATTCGCCATCAAAATTTGACATTTCAAAGGAAAGTGATTTTTTCTACCGCAGTCGCTTAGCGCTGCAGCAATCCTCCGATCGGAAAAGTAAAGTACTTCAAAAACCAGAGACTCGCTAAGAGATGCCGCATTTGTTGGTGCACCTCTCAGTCCTTCTTAAACGCAATGAGACACAGCGTTAATCGAACTGAGGAACATTTTGTTTGCAGTAGCTGAAATATTTAGTATGGTTAAAATGCTACTACAACCAAAAAATTTTCATAGTTGAATTTATTTTAGCGAAAGTATCAAAGAGGTAACCAATTACATGTGTGATAGGGACCATGGAATGAGATGTATGATACCTGATTAGCTCGGATAAAATTAGGCGATAAAAATCTTATGTGTAACGTAATTTAGCTACACCGATCGAACTGCGAGACCGACGAAAAACTGCAACAGTATCACTCTTTTCTTGTCCACTTCACTAGTGAACGCATTTCCAGGCGGCTCACAGTCTCCTATCGATAATGAAAAATTCTTTAGGAAAGATTAGCTAAAACCCTCAAAGAAAAGAGAAAAATGTGGAATGTGAAATCTATTTTAGACTGGATTTATTTCGGATTTATAACAAAAGTTGATTTCGATCAAATGCAACAATCGTAAACCGACCCGTGCTGCTTCCGTTTCGGCTTTGTGTTTTTCGATTGTATCGAGAATATATTTTTGATGCTCTTTGAAAGCACTCTTTTCCGCATTCAAACGGTTTCGCTCATCTCGTATGTGCCATTTCTCCTGAAAGAAAACGCTTCAGAACAGTCTTTACCCACTGAATATTTGCGTTCGTTTAAAAAAAAAAAAAGTTTTCATCTCTGATCCCTGTCGTTCGACGACATTTTATTGACGCGAATAAAATTTGGTGGAAGTACGCCAAACTGAGGCCAGAAGATGTAATTGTTGTTGTGGTCCAGATAGACGTTCGTATATTAGGTGACATAAGAAAGAATGCTTTTTAACAAACGCATTGGAGCGTGACTTTACAATGCTTTTACATCGGTTCGCTTAGACGTTCGATAGAGTTGACCTGTTCTTAAAAATAATGCGAACATAGGTTCGATTCATTAAAATTTTAGTTCTTCTATAATTGGCAGTTCTTGTTCACGTCGTTCAGGACTTCTTTCTTTTATAGGAAATCAGAACAGCTTATTTTATGCGCGACGTTGTGCTGTGAAGAGAAAGACTAAAATTCAGCTGGGTATTGTGTTACGAGTATAGTAATAGCTAGAGAAACTATGAGTAAAAAAATCAAGCGTTTATCGGAAAATGTGTGGAAAAACGCATAGTCAGTTTGCGATTCCTATCGAACTTTCGATAAACGTTTTAGAAAATTGTTTGGATATGTGACATGCTGAGAAAGTCGTTTTCGTTGAAGGATTGCCATGACTGCTAATAGGAGTGGAGCCAATATAAACTGGTTTCTTTTCTTGGACTGCCCAAAACATAGCTATATGAAATCTCGTTCCCTTTCCGTAACGGCTCAACGATAGCATGAATTTGAGATCTACTTTAAAAGACCCATTGCTTCTAAGGGTTATCTATTGACGAGACGAATGAGCTTTCAGTAGAAATGCGCCAACTCTGTTCCACAGTAAAATAGCAGCAGGCTTTTCTGGTTCGACTTATTCATAGTGATAATCAGACCTACCTTCAAAATGTCTTCTTCGTTGCGCTCATAAAGTGACTCCAATTTGATATTCAGTGCGTCCACCACTTTCCTTTCTTCCCTCAATCTTTCCTCTTCTTTTTCCAATCTGAATATCTCTGATTTAAAAAGTCCGTGAATTGGCCACAAATGAAATGTAGCAAAAATTATCAGGTATTCGATTTCAAAATTTCAAAACCATCAGCACTTCTTGAAAATAAATAATCGCATGGATAATGAGATTTTTACTATCACGCATACAGGCAACTGTTGAAAGCGATCGCTTATGTAAGCGCGTGACAGCCTTCCTAATTCTGCTCCAAAGTTAATTAGAAATACAAAAACCTTTCATATTTCAGTATATTTTTGTGATAATACGTTTCTGCAAGCTGTTTCCAAATGAGGCTAGGAGGGTAACAAATTCGTTGTTCTAGGGTGTTTACTGAAGGCGATGAGAAATGCTGTAAACTCAGTGGCGGTAATTAAGTGGTAACCAACTTTTGATTTATCAAGCTGAATCTGTTGTATCGCTAATAGCGGAGCGAGTGAAGACATTCTAGCTGCCGAAACTATATCAGGTGCTTGAAATAGAAAATCAATGAGGGAATTGATCTTCTGTTTCAAGGTAGCGGATAGTGCCAAGGCGAAGGTGTCACTTACGCATATAAGACGACTAAATACATTTGTAGGAGGAGGCTTTTATCGAAGGATAGACGGCATTATCTTGTTATTTACTATTGAAAAAAAAGTCGCGCCCTATTCGAAATGGATGAGTTTTGATAGGTAAAAACTAACTGAAACTAACTGAATGAGCAGTTTACGATCATCCAAATCTTTGTGAATAAATAGAAATTTATGCATGTGAGGCGACTATTTAAATGGTCCATAGTATAGAGAAATTGAATAAAGATGAAATTTTATGGCTATCATCAGGATACAAAGGAACCTCTACGGTTCTCCTGGTCTATAACTCGATTACACTGGACCAGTCATTAAACCTTGTTTGAGTTAGTCGCAACAGTTGCCAGTGCTCGACTGTAAGTGAAGCAACTGGAATGAAACTCTCTGTAAAAAGTGAGAGCAACAGCTTTGTAACGCGAAATAACTTAACGACCGAAAAATTGCATCTTAGAGACCGTTAGAACGTTTCAAAAGGTTTCCGACTTTCAGCAAAATTAGCTGCCTTCTCATTTACAATATGCAACGAAAAACCAGAAAGAAGTGATGAATAAATGACGAGTGAATAAAGCCCGAAGGTCCAGGCACTCTCACTTGCAGATGCAGCTGACAACCATGCCCACACGCCCACACACGGGTTTCGTGACGAATTCGAAAATGCTTTGGCCAGGTGGTTATCCTCTGGCGATCCGTTGGGAAGCCAGCCGGGAGTCGGCGGACCCTCTGCTCTTGACATGCTACTGCCCTACTTCTGCGCTACTGACCGCGCAACTCTCCCGATGTTTTCAAGAATGACCTTTGCTCCCTGGAAGTGAGATGCTCTTCCTTTATCGACAGAGCTGCTTGCCGATCAGCCACAGTTGCTTCGTTCAACGCTTTGACATGAGATGCGATCTGCTTGATTTGCTCAGTCAAGCTTTGCACTTCTGAGAGCAGTAGCTCCTGTTTCCTACAAAAAAAAATCAGCAGCATCATAAACCTGACGCTCTGTTTACTTTAACTGACTTCACATATTCATAATTGCTGATCTCACTCATCTAAGCAGAAGTCTGGAACTCCACCACATACTTGAGAATGTGAAAATTGCCATACAAAGCGAAGGTATGCAGGGAGGAAATTAACGGGTACCCTGTTGAAGAACTGCATTTAATTTTTTCATTACGTCTTACATGTTCTTGAAAACATGCTTTTAAAAAATTTAAAATCTTTTTTAAAAACCAAACCTGTACGAACAGCACAAACATATATTTTCTTATAGGTGTTTCTCTATGATCTGCAATTTTTTCTGTATGAAAATATGCATTAATCTTAGTCTCTTTATGACACTCACCTTACTGAAGAGGGCGATAAGTACGGCCTGCCTGAATAAATCACGTTTGCGCCTTTTTTCTTTTCCAGGAATCACAGTTCCGCCGTAGTGCTAATTTTACTCTTGTTGGTTCGCAGTCAAGAGAAAGACAGCCTTCCACTCGTTTTAATAATGCTGGATGGCGCCTAAGCATCTCTACATGTTTTCATATAAAATAAACAAATGGTGACAATGCAAATATTCAACTAAACCGAATCGCTGAAAAGCACTTTACACGGCAATGATTATGACCGATCAAAGCCAGTATTACTCGTCTGAACAGGTACTGTTTTAAGGTGCAGTACAATTTCTATGGACGCAGAAGTACCTTGATTCGTTCTGTACGACGCCTATCGCCTCGATCTGCCGCTGCAAATTCTGTGTTAAGCGCTCACTTGCATTTGCGAACTCCTCATTCAAACGATCGACCACCTTGCTGAAGCATCAATACCAATAACACCCGATCGATCGCTCACTCAATACTGGATGTTGAGAAGGCTACTTTTTAGTTGTTAGAATTATTCAACATCTTTTCAATTATTATAACTGCTTTGGTCTTTCGGAAGGCCAAATGGGAAGCAGACTCGCTGACACAGAAGAGAAACGCCCACCAACAAAACAATTGTTTCGTTTAATTTAAAAGACCCAACTTGCTCGTTGCAGCAAGAAACTTACAACACCTCAACGCTTAACAGCACTCTAAAGTTCAGTCGCTAACATACTGCATCCTCACCTGCAATCGGAAAGCGCGAATATGCGACGCAAGAACGCATGAATTTTTGCGGACTTTCGAATGCCGACAACGAAATTGTCAATCGAATGCGTGTGTGGTTTTTTTTTTGTTGGCTGGGGCGTTTTGAGCGTCATTCGGCTGCCCAACGGATCTATGACTCAGTCTTGCAAAATGAAAGTTTAAGCCATTTTTCCCAACTCTGTGTATCGTATTTATGTTCGATCTTCTTCTAAACATCTGTCGAATCTTTGAACGCACATGGGGTACCTTGAACGGCAAATCGAACAAGAAAGACGAAGTAATTTTAATCCGCTTTGGTTTCAGATGCAAGGAGGATGGTTGTTTCATTGCTTCTCTTTATCATCATCATGTCCCTCACTTTGTGGCGAAACAGTTTTTCTGCTCGACTTCCTACTGTTCTCATGGATCCTAGTGATCTGCAGTGGAAAACGTGATTGTACTTTAAAAACAATTATAATGGGAGGAAAATTGAAATTCGTTAAGAAAAGCAGCCACACTGACTCGAGATGAGTTATAAAGCACGCCCAGTATCACTCATCACGAATTTTCTCCTTAATTCTCTAGTTATTCGAAATTCCAATCAATTGACTGAGGTATTTTTCCTTTTTCAAACACTTAGAAACTTGTCATTCACAATACTGTGACTATGAAGAGGGAATATAGAGTTTAACTAGCCTGCTCGTTTTGTCACATTTTTCTGACTGTTGCCCTTTAGAGTGCTCATTCGCTATTTTCCTGTTTACTTTGCTATTACGATGGGACGACTAAACCGTCCGTTGTGTTTGTAATCACGATTTTTGAAAGAAAATGCATAAAAGAATACTTGGTGAAACCTGCATATTTGTACCCACTGACGTATTTAAGAAGACGCAACTGGCAACCTCGGCCAGACGGAGAAAACTGGATAAAGAAACCGGCGAATTCAAACATTTCTGCAACCTTAGCTGAAATTCATTGTTGTCAGTCCACAAATTACTTAAACCAAGCAACAGTCTTAAATATGCACCATTTCCCTCCCCCCTCCC
>JPKZ01000986.1:1201664-1228951 GCA_000803305.1 Toxocara canis
GTCATACCGCACACCATCCTCAGTCTGCGATTATGGGCGAGAGAAGGGAGAAGCGGGACAGTACCGATGGTTTGCTTCCAGCTCACTGATAGCTTCTTCATGCTCACGTTGCTTTTTGCTCAATTTCTGCTTCCACTCGTTTATTATTTCTTCTTCGTCCTCCTTTTTCTTCTGCTTAAGTTCGTCGATTTCGCGATTTAATCGATTGATTTCGTTTTCCAATCTTAAATTCATGATTTTTCAAATATGCAGCTCTTCTGCCTTTGGTCGATGACCCTGCCTTCTCTGAAACCGACACTCATGCAGTTCAACATCCACATATGCAACGAGGAATAATCATGGCCCAACTTTCGAAAAAAATATTGAAAAGTGCCTTTGGCTTTCATTCGATGCAAACATTACACGATAAAATCTTTGCGAACGAAAACGTTTCGTTCGAAGGTTATAATTGGATATGAAAATGAAAACATGAAAGCTATACTGAATTCGCGAATGTTGCAAGTTTCACGAAAACGCAATACTTATGAATCACTTAAGCACTTTCAAGGTTCATTTTCTGGTTGTACTTCTCTATCGCAGTTCCTCAGCCATTTCTTTTTTTTTGCTGTCTCTTTTCATGAATTTCGTTCAGATAAAAGATTATAAAAGTCAAATACATATGACGGTGCCTGAAATGCCGATCAAAACGAACACAAGATTTGTGCCGAGAGCGACTACTACACGCGTGTCATGTTAGCACCAACCGTAAACGATAAAACGTCGTTATACCTTTGAACTCGTTGGTAACCAGGAAATGATCCATCGGGGACAGGCGCCGACTGGCCAGCGGAAGACGAAGCTTCAGCGGTTATAACACCTGTGGCTCCGGACAGTAGAAATGGTAGATCGTCAGAAGATTGTGTAGAATGTCGCAACTCCGGAGCGGCTGTGTGGCTCTGTGGAACGTCAAGAAAACCCGGAGTGGTTCGTGATCGCGGCATTCCGGATCTCCTGCATGTGTGGCACTGTTTTGCAACGAAAGGAACATTCGAGCTAGCTCATGAACCGCAAGATGTGTGAAAAAAGGAACGCATATTTCAATGTTCTAGTTTCTAAAACAAAACCAGCTTTTGATTTGAAGGATATCTGCATAATTTAAAAGAAATCTTACAAATGCCGCAAATTTCCAGTTCAACAACGTTTTCCGCCGACGTTTTCATCGGCAATTTCTTCCAGAGCACGGTTTATTTGCTTCAAAATATTTTCGTTGACAAGAATGTTGATATTGATTGCGTGACAGAGAATGATATTTTTAAGCATCTGCTTTAGTCACGAATTTGAAAACTTTCGGTTAACATGTAAAAAGTGTGGTTGCTTTTGGAAGAAATTTGTGTGTAGGTGTCTCAATGAAACCTTATGTTTTCTAAACTCTCTCTCTTGCACTGCTCAACGTGCCAAAAATTAAGACATTAGAAACTGTGATAGAGGAAGCGCATAGCATGCGCCTCTCATGTCCCTCACGAACATCATCTAAGTACGATTCATGAGCACCACCTGAGCGCGAGAACGAGTCCCACCTAAGCAGAACCATCTAAATGCGAGAACGAGCGCCATCTAAGCATCATCTTAAGACGCCCAGAAACTACAGGAAAGCAAGCTTAGTTACGCACAGCATTTTGTACCCATAAAGCAGTAGTCACATGTGCTTTTAAGGCGGACGACGAAATAGTTGCGAAGCGATTTGTTCGTGAAACCAAAACAGCCCTCACTGTCAGCATCTATTGCTCGCGCACTCAGACGCTCCATACGCTCTTTTCGCATAAAGTTTCGCTCTAATGCCACTCGTACTGCTAAAGCCTTATAAAACAGTGCCAACATTCTGATAAAAATTTATCAGAAGCTTGAAGCTCCACACGGATCAGAAAGGTGTTAGTTTACGCCAACATTCGTATCGGGAGCCACGCTTTCATCATAGCAGCTTTACAATTATGATAACTTTATACGAGTTCTACCACTCGCTCCCGCTTCATTTTTTGCGTTACGTTCGAAAAACCGAACGTGACATAGGAGTATTTAGCTTATTCAGACGGTAAAACGCATTGCTAAATTACGAAATTACCTAGTAAAAGCGATCGATTACGAATGTCCAGATGCTAGTGCAGCCAGACACACACATGCACACGTACACACAAACACACACACGTACACACACACACGTACACACACACGTACACACACACGTACACGTACACACATACACACACGTAAACACACACGTACACACACACTAGTACACACACGTGCATATACACACACACGCAAACACACACACACACACACACACACGTACACACTCACGTACATACACACACACGTACTCACACATACGTACACACAAAAACGTACAGATACACACGTACAAACGCAAGCACACACACACGTACACACGCACAAGTACATGTACACACACACATGCACACACACACATACACGCACACGTACACATACATGCACACGTATACAGACACACGTACACACACAGACGTTCGCACGCACGTACACACACACGTACACACACACGTACACTCACACACGTACACGCACACACACACAGACAACGGATTGCTGACAAACTAGGCGGGTCACTTATAACTCCGATGAGAAACGCCGTAAACAGTATGTGAGAGCATCTACCTGCTTCGGTTTAGCGCTAATAGAAGGTCGATTTGAACGGGTTTGACGAGAGAGCAAATCAATGGAAAATACAGCAATGAAAAAGAAAACGGATAAAATGTTTGCACAAATGTTCTGTTCTCATTGTACTATCATATACTTGGCGAACGATTGCAGTATTAGCAATAACGGTTTACTTTACAAAAACAATACCAGACGAAACAGATGAGAAGTGTCCTGGATGACACACACACCTCCCGTGCGACCTGTGATTGTTTTCTTTTTGCTATTCGCAGTCTTCTAAATAATTCAGCTCTTATCGCATTGAGTGTTAAGTCAAACGAAATCAAACGATGCTACGAAAAGAGCATTTAGGTACATTGATTTCCTTATTTGTCAACTTCTTTTTCTCTTTCTTTCGTTCGGTGATCAGACATTCAAAAACCCTTCACGAATTCCAAAGTGACTCGGACGCTGTTGGAGGCTTCGTGGAGCACATCTAGGAATTCGTATTCTGAACGGCTGTCCACACTGGAATCGATCGATTGCAGAACAGTTCGGTAAGACACGGCCAGTTCGGTGATGAGTACTTCAATCTGATCTTTTACAACAAAAACGAAATGGAAAGAGATGTAGGCCTTCCATGATAAAAACGTAGCTCAAGAAATGATCGAGGACGCAGTGATAGTTTTTTCGCTTGTATTTTGCGAGCAAATTAGCGCTGTTTTCAAAAGCGTTACGCAGAATTTTTGTGCAATATTGGCACTGTATTTGCACCATTTCATAACGCAAGGTTTTTGAAAACCTTAACTTTTTTCAAACTTTTCCATTTCCCTTCGCTGTGAAAACGGTCGTATCGTTCTATGAAAGTGCTTTGCGGTTGAGCATATGTAAAGTTTTGCTAAAAGTATTTCATTTGTTATCAATAAATCTGCATACTAAGCAAAGAAAGTTTCACTAGCGCGCTGATGTGCAACGTTTTGCATAGCACGAGCGCTGATTTCGATTATGGAATTAGAACCTGAAAGCAGTAGCTCTTCTTACCTACTGTCCAGATCAGCTCATTTTCCATGTACCATGACTTAACTAATAAAATCATGAATCCTGGAGCTTTTGTGGTGGTGGAATTGAAACTAGCGGCCGCACAGACGACAACGCATCATTCACGCCGACATATGCACGCACATATGCGACGTAACTATGATGTTGCTGCGTTGAAAAACGCAACAAATTTGATTACTGACAATCAAGGGATATGCCACTCTATAAACTCGGAAGATCTCAGACTGAAGTGGTAGCTAGCTCTCTTTTTGTACGAGTAAGCACTTTCAATTTGGTGCTATGTCCCTGAAGTGAAAACTTCTGGAGAAGACAATAATAATAAAATTGTTATGGTAACTTGAAGCGAACATTTCCAGAAATCACCGTCCCGCGGCAACACAGAGACTTTTGGAAAACGAATTTCTGAGGCGAACTTTCCCCATCAAAGGTAACATGCAACTTCTCGAGGTCACTTTTTAATTTAAATTACACATTCACGAATGCTTCACTCCAGCACGTCCGATTTTCCTGTAGCTCCTATTAGAAGCTGAAGAAATTACCACACATGAAAAGAACTTGGGCTGTCTAGTTTGTCCGATAATATTTCTCAAAAAGCGCGAGGAAGAGCTATTAGGAAAGCTTTCCATATACCGCTGTAATGGTCCAAATAACTCGTCAACGTTAGAAGTCGACCTTGGCAATAGAGCTGCTGCTGCTTGTTCGGGTATAGCGGCGGAACTTCCTGCTGACCTTCTAAAAAAATTGGGACATTCGTAGACGGAGATCAATTTATTAAAATTTTCCATTAGTTATTTTTTGTCGACATGTTCTCGAATTGAAAAATTTCTGTCACCGTGATAGAAATAATTCCTCCTCTCAGATTAAAGCACTGAGGACTTAAGGCTTTGAAAAAAACAGACTCTGAGGGAAAATGGGGAATTTCACTTACTTAAAAAATGTGAACCGACTTTCGCTCTCCCACTTCTCCCAAAAAACAAAAAGAAATGCCGAAAAATCCTGAAAAATTGAAAGATTATTCTATTAGAGAGGAGAACTAAGGAGGATAACTACAGCCCTTCCTTTGATGAGTCAGTATGTCGGTCCACCAAACCAAATATCTATGCGAGGCTGTTTCATACCAGTGTTGTCATGGAAGCTGCCACCTTCAAAAATATATGGGGGCTTAGCCATCCCTCGAAAAGTCTAAAAAATGCACGAGGCACACGTTGAAACCAGATTACCTAGACTCCGCGTCGCTCAGAAGAATCTTTCTGGTTGGTTCGTCTGCACTGGAGGGAACGCCATCTGCAGTAGTAGCCTTGCGTTGTTCCTCTTTCTGAATTACGTGTGGATAAGATCATACTGATAAAATTTTCAGCAGCTATTTCACTTTATAGACCTCTTGCGGCTGCTGGGGCCGTAGTAAATCAGAAGCACGACGAGTGTCATATCTTTTCGACTTGGTCTACCCCAAACTTCTAGTGACGATCAGTTTTCGACCGTGATTGAATGATCTAAAACAAGTTGAAAAGCCTGTAAAGTGGCTCACATGGTATGTGCTATCTCGAAGCCTAATGAAACAGTCCAGCAAATGTTCAAAAATCAAATGAAGAACGTTTAGGTACACACAAACATCTCTGCCTGACTCTCGATCAAACAGTCGCTCTTGGCGAACGCTGTGAACTCATCGCGATCGATTGAGTCGTTCGCGAGTTCATGAGTGAGCTGTCACTTAGGTGAACCCAGTCTTTCACGGAATTTTCGCATTCGTTTCCTCAAGATTTTCAATTTACCGAAAATATCACCATTCAAGTTGTATTTTATGAATGCTTTAGTTTGTAAACTTCTGCATCGCATAATTCCGAATTTCCTAAACAATTGAGCTAGGCGGCATTTACTCTCTCGATATACCTTTTCCACATATTTTCTTTGTGGTTGCAGTAGTAGTAAAAGTCTATTCCGCTAAGCAAAAAAAAACGACCGGAAATAACAGCACAACAATGAGAAGGAATAAAGCATACGATCTGATAACAAAAATGATCTGTCAACTGAACACAAACTCTTAGGCGCTTCCGCAGTGTAAATGTTCTGGGCCACTTGTGAGCGCAGAAATACTAGGCGTCGAAACGACATCATTAGGAAGTTTAGTACATACATGGACGATCCAAAAAGGAAAAGAATTATTAACTGAATTTATGGTTGACATCCGCAGGATCAACTGAAGGCGGCGAGCGGGCGATAAATTACGCCGATCAGAATGAGAGAACATTGAATCAGATACAATATCAGAGTAACCATTAACAATTCTGAAGCATAACAAGAGATCCAAGGCGACGATACTCAAACAATGTTGAACCGTAAATGTTCAAGTCAGCTGAGTAACAGATTGTATGGACCCATAAAAATTTCTCGAAATGCTATTCACGTAAAACGTATTGGTCCGCTTCCGCTAACTCTATTTCCGACTTCAAAAACGACAAGCAAAATGGATAACCACATTGAAGAAAAGTGTGGTGGGCATTCGTTCTTAATGATACTGAGCAACAACCGCCATTTTTCGCTGTTAATAGTTTAGAACCTTTTACAATATGCCACAAGAGAACAGCTTAAATAGAGATTTTTCGTGGCTCATAATATCGAAATCGCTAGCATAACCGATGTATACAGCATCAGTCTGAGTTTTAGCATTCATTGCCAAATCTGTTCATAGCGTCAGCTCAACTACTGGGAAACTGCGGACTTCCCCTTTATGGAACCAAACTGCCTCGGACTAAATAACTAGTTTCGAATGAAATAATTACAAGGAGAATACCGAACGATCACCTCCAAGACTTTGCACACCGATGATGTTAGGAAAGTAGGTATAAAACTGGAAATTTCGTTGATCGGCGCTTTCCTAGGTAATGGAGTGACTAGAACAGTTTTCCGAGAGGATATTTTGAGAGATGAGCTAAAGAGAAGTGAAGGAGGACAACCGACACCACTGAAGACCCGATTCAAGACAAATGAAGGCAAACTATTAGGAGTGAAAGATATTTTATCGTTAAGTGATCTGATAGCGTTAGCAACGATGGTAATTTCAATGGGAATATCCACAACAGTCATTGTTGTTCGGACTTAAGAAGAGGGCATCACATTATTGCCATGTTTGAAAACACTTCAGAAATACTCTGCAAACAATTCCGCCTTAGCCAAGCCGTCATTAACAATGATACCCATACTGCTTTTAACGCAACGAATAAGTTTGCCTTTTTCTTTTCGTTGACATTTTTATAAAGAAATTCTACATCATCGCAATATAGCAAGCGTTTTTGGTAGTTTTTTGCATATTCATCACAGCCTTCCTGTATCATTGCAACATTCTTCAAAAGCCTGACAACGAGCAAGGGTATGCTGTTGTAACCAAATCAGAAATTTCCTATTTTTTAGAAGGCATATGTTTGTCTTGGGAACGAAAATTAATGGGTAGATTGCATAAAATAAGTTGATGCACAGTCGACAAAAATAGATCATACACTACCTCAATATTCGTGCAATGCACAAATCCTAGATTCCAATTACAAGCATAGAGCCGGCACATTGCCAGTTTTCGTTTGCATAATCGTCAAATGGAATCATGAATGGATCTTGGCTGTAACAGTTGAGAGAGAAACAGATCGAGTCTTCGTCTTTGGTCGAAGACGACAGTTCAGCGAGAACATCACAAATTATATCTGGGTCATTGTTACGCAGGCAACTGATTATATTGACTCTAGGCGTCCTATAAAATATGAGATTTAAAAGATTATTTTCCGAGAGCAATTTTTCGAAGTGATTTGATGAATATGAAGATTCATTTGTCGGGTCCCCCACAACACTGAAGTCACCAACAGTAGCAGATGGCATGTTAGTAGCGAACCAGTCACTTAAACAATGAGAAGCCTCAGCAGTTCAGCAACGCTATAGCTCGGAACGCGACATACAGCTATCAAGCGACATTTAGAAAGCAAGAAAAAGCATAAAAGCTAACAACCCGAAGGGGATTCCAGGACTCATCTAAACAGACGTCGAACTCTTTTTAAGTAAAAAAAAAGCAACTCCTCCATGTTGGCGAGGAAGAAGTCGATCCCTACCAGAAACAGAACGCAATTAGTTAAAAGAAAGCAGAGAATGGCTAACATCATTTTCAAGCCATGTCCCACTGGTCGGAATAATCTCAGGTCTTCATATTCTGTAACTTATTCGCAAGTCTTTGAATCATCCCTAACCTTTGTTTATTATTAATCCTTGCAGCGGCATAGATTATCTTTGTCAAAATTCGTAGCGACAGCTTTTCTGGTTCCAGCGCAAAGCCACAGTACACACATAAACACAAAGACATGGTGTTCTCATAGTGCGCTTTACTTGCGGCAAAAAGCGCACAAAACCCTGAGCATCCTCTGCATACAGATGTTATAAGAGACTTCCATTCACCGCTCTATTTGCAACAATTTTGGAGGTGAAAATCAGTTTCTTTTGTAGTCGCGTGCGGAGGACATTTCCTAGCTTTAGCTTCGTCCGATGAAACGGAGCTTGCAGGCTACTCAAAGAAAACTGTATTCTTGATTCTCACCATGCGACACTTGATGGAAACTGAATTTAAACTGCACGAATTAGGCGGCGTTATTGGTAGCTGTTACGCAATGAAAACGCCCAAAATAGGCGTCGTCTAAAAGAACGTTCGAAGCCGATGAATGGCCTAAAATGGTATGAGAAAAACGTGAAATGGTAAGCCGAAGGTCTCTCTTAGGAGCTAGCCACACGACTTAGAATATTGAGGACGTTAGGATGAGGTAGAAGCAGCACGAATTTATGAACCAGACACTTTCTACGAAAGAAGAAATATAGAGCGGTGAAAAAATTGCACTTAGAAAGTGGAGCTTCCGCTAAAATACACCACGCAAAGATATCCTAAAAGGAAAACTGCGCAAGACGGCTGCTATCTCTTTGAACAAAACATCTTTGTGGAAAAAGAAGTGCGTTCGAATTGGGACAATTATACTGAGAGTGTCAGCCACATTACGCATTTCCGCTCATATAGAAGTGTTTTATGTGTGCATCGATACGGAAGGGCGCCACACTGACAGAGAAACTAGAATACTTTTTTTTTTCAAGCAACTTTACCCGCTTGGTAGACGCTGCGTCGAAAAATGAAACAGTCGGCTTCTTGCTGGCTGATGATAGCAAGTCGTTCAAATTTCTCTTTGGACGAGGTTGCTGAAAATGTTTCTCTGCACGGTGAAATTCGAATATTGCGACGAAAAGCAGAAAAAAAAATAAAAAACTGAATTTTTGAGCCACTGGTGTCGTCGCAACTCATGGGCTGCTAGAGCTGAAAGCTATCTGCTTGATTCGAGCCAGCCAAAAATTTATTGAATCTTAAAAGATGAGACGGCCCACTTTCGACAACTTTTTACATCCGCACATCACGTTCCATATGCTTCGTGTACCGTACGTTCCAAAAGTATGCATTCTAAGAACCAAAGCTACAGATGTATTCCCCGCCGTTTCATAAGCGAATGGTACAAGTGCCGCAGTAAGCACGAATTGCAACGACCGGTCGGACTTAGATTAGAAAGTACAAAAGCGATCGCAGTCGAGGTCTTCTTCGGCTTTACAACAATCGAAATGCGTGCAGCGCAATTTACGCATAACCAGTTACCGAGGATTTATTCACGGTTGCTCAAGTGATGCGCGTGTTTCATGTCCCAAAGAAATCAATCAAGAGAACAGGACGGTTGAATGTAGCTCCCACGGCACTCAAAACTACTATTTCAATGAAATGCATTAACACTTGTTGGCTCTCATGAAAACGAAACGCTTTTTCCCGCCCGTGCAGTTTTATACGTTGGACTTTTTATGAAATCATATCTCAGAATTTCAACAAAAAATTTACACGTTATGATTCACCGGATAATTTCGAACCATGGCAAAAGGCACTCAGACGATACTGATTATGGAGAAGCGAATAAATGAAACCAACTTCTTTGTTCTTCGAGAAAATGTCCTCTAAATTGTCCAATCGTTTTTTCGGTGTTGTCTTCTTTTTTCTTCCAAACAACTCTTCATCCAAATCATCGATATCCTAAAGTTTTGATTTCTTTGCAAATTAACACAGTTCAACAAATACGTCGTTTCTTTTGTATTCGCATATTCACACTCAGTTCTATTCGTTTCATTTCCCATTTACTCTTACCTATATTGGCTTCCATATTCAGTGATGGAAGAACTCCTAAGACAGAAATAACGAGACAGAATTCACCGGTATGCCACCGTGATCATTAGAGAATCAGCTGCCCTTATTGGTGGCTTAACAGCCTTGAAATCGAATTTTCTCGCACAGGTCTCTTTGCACAAAAAAAGAAAAAAATCGCTGGTACAACGCAATGAAAATAATTAACTAGCAAATTTCCGCAAGAAATCATGATTCACCGATTAATGTAAATGTTGGGGCTGCTCAGAACAAAGGGAATTTAATAAAAAGTAGAAAAAAGTAGATATATAAAGATAAAACAAACAACACTGCAAAAAAGGTTTCGACTATGTGCTCGAAAAACAAATATATACGGCGACTGCACTTACCCCGAGTAGATGATCGATTCCTTCAGAATCACTTTCAGCCATCCGAATCTAGAAGTTCACCCCACTTCATCGACGTTGATTGTTTGACAGCTCTTTATGAAATTCCTCTTAATATTATATGCAGTTAAAGCTACCTTTAAACAGCCGGGGAAAACCTGCGGTTATGGTGATTGGTTGCATATCTAGATATCAAGATCTTTCTTTCCAACATGCCTAAAGCATTTAGAAAAACATTTCAACAAGGAAAGAATGAATACAAGTAAAGTAGCGATGACTAGACCCTGCTAGAGTGCCAATAGCAAGAAAATGGAATCCAATGCGGTTCACTTAACCATAACATATTTCTGCACAGGCAACTCTAACCTATATTCCTTTCCGAGGCTTCTAAAGGATTCTTAAACTAAAAAGTCTCTCGCAATAAAACGAAATGTATGCTCGTGAAGCATGCGACACAACTTGTGAGCACCAAATATGACTAAAGGGGCTAGCACATGCTCACCTGGCTTTGCGTAACCATAGCAACTAGATGGAACCAAGAGACACATTAGCACTTCAGATTGGTCAGAAATATCACATGGTTCTCATCGCTGGTTCATACAGCCCTTTCCGCTCCTCGAATTTCCATTTTTATAAGATTAGAGAAACTGTTATTGAGTAACGCAACTATTTACACGGAAATTTCTAAATGATTATCGTCGTTGCACTCAGCTGAGGCTTCCTTTTAATCCTTATCACTTTTGACGAAAGCAATCGCAACGTTAACTAGCCACCAGTTAAATGCTCGACTTTCAGCTGTTTTTATGCGCAAAAAATGAAGGTTCTCGGCAACAGTGACAAGTCACTGTTGTCTGCTATCTCATTTTCTGCGCACCGCGCATTTCGATCAAGTCATCGTTGATAACAACGACCGGTAAAAGGGAGACAAACTATTTCCATGTGTTGCTTTTTTTTGATTTTTACCCTTGCAGAGAGATTTTCACGATGGCACATTTGCGTCATGAGTCGCAACAGTGAAACGCTTCTGCCGCCGGACATTGCTCCCACCGCATTGCCAACGTCATAATATCATCAGGTATTGGTTAAGAGAACATATTCAAAGCGGAATTGTCATGAGACGGAAGTTCTATGCATGACGCGTCAAGTCACTTTGATCATGGTGTACGAGTCTCATGATGATAGTAACATGGCAAATGTCGAGTACCAGTGATACGACCGGCTCTTCAACGACTAGATGGACCACCTCGTTCTTTACTCGAATATTCGCTTTGGGTTCAGCTCCCAAGTAAAATGAAAAAGTATTCTTGCATTTGCTCAGCACTATGGAATGCAGATAAAAACACGTACTAGTTTCACTCCTCTCCTGTTGTATCCATAAGCAACTGGCCTCTGACGAAAAGGCTTATGAATGTTATACGGATATTGTGTAAAAGGACGGTGAATTACATATATCAACGAAACATAAGATCAGCGATATCGTAGACGGCAAAGTGCAACGATCCGAGCAGCGATAAAGCTGACCACTGCACACCAACTGTGTGACAACTATACTTAAGCCAACCCACCCTTTCAATACGTCGTCCCGAAACGACGCACATATGTAAAGAAATTTTGCTGTTTTTTGACGTTAGTAATTTACTGCTATTTCCTCTATTTGATCGATACCAACCACGGTTGCGAAGGTTCTAACGTGCTCTTTGATGCTGATGGGTGATGTCGACAAATATATGACCAGTATTTTTTGAATGACGATATCTGGATTTGAAAAGCGCGTGAAATTGTTGAAAATCGTTGGTTTAAACCGAAGCAAAAAACAACTGCGTAATAAGGCTGCTTGGTCAAGTTCATGCAGGTTTTAAACCTTACGTGGGAATCACAACAAGATGCAAGTAACGTTATGACAATAAAACGATGGTTCAACACACTGCACAAGCCTCCGATTTTGGAATTTTTCGCGCATTTATTAACTCTCACAGCTGCCACTCTAATTTTCTCTATTTTCCATGTAAATCTGCGAGCCATAGTCATTGAAGTTGCTACAATGAAAAAACCGAAACAATGTGAAGCGGGTAGTAGATGGTGGAGCGTTACTTTCTTCGTGTGCACGAAGTTTCGAGGAGGTATTTTTGTATTCGATGTCCTCATCCCAGCCAACCAAAGAAGATTCGAAGCAGAGGAGGAAGAAAAGAAAGTGTGGAAGGACAGTAGCGAGGAAGTTTTAATTTCGCATACGGACAACTTGTCGTGAATTGTACGCGTAGTTTCCAGGATATGTCGAGCAGACTTCGTGGTATGTTCAACTCGAATGGTAAAACAGACCAATACTTCCCTGTGCTATCTCCATTTAAAGTACTTTGTTTTTCGAGGTTACGCCAGTCAGGTCGAATAGGTTGCAATGCAAAATATCCCTTCAAAGCAGCGTTTCCCTGTAATGCACTATATACGTAATGCCCCTGAAAATATCCTAGGATACCCCCTCCCCGCACTTTCCGAGTCTGCGAAGGATATCAAATTGAAAACAAGTCCCTTCAGAACGCCGACTGCTGCTTAAAAAAGTCACCCGCCGGGAATACAGGGTGGACACTGGATTTCATAAGGACAGGCTTTAACCAGAACAATTTGACTTCTCTGAAGTTAATTGATCGCACAGATTTGACTTCTTTGGCATGAAACAGGGGATGGCTTTTTTTTTTGATTTCGTTTCTACTCGGTTCCTTAACGCGACTAATGATTATGAATGACGCTAATGCTATAAAATCACCATATCGACCAAACACACATTATGTTTGCATGAGAAGAGAAATTTTGAAAAACAATGACTCGAAGTGCAAAAACGGCGAGTTGAATTGTCGGGAGGTCGCTGGCAGCTACACTGCATGTGAAAGTAAGCTTTCAACTTAGTTTATTGCGATCTCTCAACATATTGCCATCAATTAAATAATACATCTGAGAAAGATGAATGAACAACACCGAACTCGGCCGGTATTCTCGTTGAGCAAATAGACGCCTCTCACAATACTCAAAGCAATCAACGACGACGCGAATACAGCCTCGTTCCTACGAGACCAACCTAACCACAAACTAACTGTACGCGTATTGTGAGCGATACGAGATAGAAGAAGCCGGGAATGTTGCAAAGAGGAGGCGGCGCTTTTAACAGCTCCATCTGGCACTCCTTCTCACTGCCAACCAACCCAAGGCTACATTCCAAATTTCGCATGCACGCTATATTGCTCCACCCGTCGACTGACCGACCTCAGCGGATCAGTGATTGGCTGTCGCCGGATGAATAACCGGCAATTTCAATTCGGTCAATATCTGCTTAGCGATAATGCGGTTTGCGTGATTCGGAATGCAGTAATCGAAAATTTCGATCTTTCTGCTCAGCACGCCAAATTTAAACCTCCAGGGTCGAACAAATTGATAGATTGAATAGTACAAAGTGCTTGTCAGTGAACAAGACAGGAATCGTTCCCGTTAGCAATTTGCTTCTACGAAGCCGTGCGACAGTTCGTTATGTCACCTTCGCAGTGAACAATGATCAGTTTGTGCAAGACTTCATCACCGAAAATACTCGTTGAAACGTGATGGCGCTCATGGCTAAGCTTGCTGGCTGCAGCGAAAGCATCCGTCTTTGCTTAACTTCAAATGTATTATCTCAAAAACCGTAACTCACTTGCACAACCCATTACAATATAAACCGCTCTATTTCATGTCAAACAGACGTTCAGCGAAAGCAACAACACTTTTACAACGAACGGCTTGATCTCGAGCCTTAAAAAACTCCAATTATGGCATCAGAATGAACAACTTTGCGCTATGAGATACATCTCGTAAGCTGGATACCCATATGAGCATGCACATGCAAGCATAGGTAATGTGAATCATAATTCACAATCGAAAATACAACACCACTACATAGACCAAGCCGTCCACTTTACAACAAAGTTCGATAGCATTGTTGTGTCATAAAATAATGAAAAGAAAATCTCTTTCAAACTAAGGTTGCCAAAGTTGCAACGCAAAATGTAATAAAAGCACGAGAAATGAGTTATTCATACACCGTCTGCTCGATCATAGTAATGTTCTAAATAATCACAAAAGGTGCATTCGAAGATTCGATTCGATGGTACAGTCCTTATGGAAATAACAAAAAGTAATGAATAAAACTTAAGAAAAGTCGGCGCAGCTAACCTCGTTCCCAATCACAGGTTTTCAGTGACGCGCTTGTCAACCATTTCTTCAACCATTAGTACTTTCTGAGCTTTTACGTTTGAGGCACACACGCCATGCAGGAAGAACCGACAAATATTCGTAAACCAGATAAGATGTGTGACCATTTCGTTCAGCCCTCATAATCGAACATAACAGCATAAAAACCATCAAAAAATGAACTGTTCGTATGGAAGCACAACTTGTAGGACACAGGGTGTTCAGAACTGAAGAGAAATTCAATCAGAAGTTTCTTATTTTCTGTATGGCGGCAAACAAAAAAAAAAACGAGGGTTAAAATGTGATGTTTGAGTGGAGTGCTGTAACACAGTGAATCAAAGTACGCGTTTGCTTGCAAGAATCAGCATTATAAAATGCCCCTTACAGAGCGATTAAAGATGTTGCACGCTGGAGTTCGCATTTAACACACACACACAGCTTCCTCAAAGCGACACTGGTACGTTTAGTTAGATGCCGATTAGCTCAGCATGATCGGTCTAACATGAGCCAAACACGCAGTGATGACACAACAGGACTAAAATTAGAACGTTGGGCGTATAAATTTTTCAATCTAACTTATTGTGTTTCACATAGAATGCTTGTCAACGGCATTGCTAGCCTATTTCTTCGCAGATTACTCCTTAGCCCTTTGAAGTTTTACCGACAGACATTGATTTCGATCCAGTGCGTGCACTTTGGGCATAAGTTCGACCACTAGCTAGCTGTTCAACCTTGTTACTCCAACTGTTTGAAGCTCGGAAGCTGTTGACTCCGCCATTCGATTGAACGATTGCTGCGATTTGAGCATATAAGTCGTACTTGGCGTAGAACCGAGACATTTTTGAGCCTGTAAATACTGCATTCGTGAAACGAAAGCATGCCAGCGAGTGCCAGCGGATTCTACACATATTTATATCTCATAATCATTAAACACGTCCATATCACTCTGGGGACCATTAAACGGTGAATGCTTCAGTGGGTTGATCAAGGCCACGGAAACACAACAGTTATTTTTGGTTCAACGCTTCATGAGGGAAGTTCGATACTGCTCGACTCAGAACAAACCAACAGCAGTCAAACAATCAGATACTCACAACAAACCAACCACATTCAACCAATCAGATACTCAAAACAAACCAACCGCACTCGACCAATCCGATACTCAGAACAAACCAAGCGCACTCAACCGATCAAATACTCAGAAAAAAACTAACCAGACTCAACCAACCAGATTTCAGTACAAACCGGCCGCATTCAACTAATCACAGACTGAGAACAAAGAACTGCACTCAACCAATCAGAGATATTCAGAACAAATCGATAAACGAAGCAAAGATAGATAGGTGGAGAATATATTCTCACATAGAACCGGTAGCCTCGTATGATAGCCAGATGCAAAATGTGAATTTAGAACAGACTTGCCGTTTTACTCGCTTTTGGGCTAATAGCACTCGTTTTCGATCGTTCCGAGACAGAAACATTTGAATAGGCGATTGGGTTCCACAACAAGATAACGGATTGCAGCGTGTAAGAAAATATACTTTCAAGAAAGTTCGTACGCGAAGCTCTAACGCTGGTTATAGAGTTAGAAACTTATTCGAGTGTAATCGTATCGTTTGTGCTGCACGTATATGCTGGACAATGTAATAAAATATGCGGTTTCATCCATTTTGTCATGAACTGATCAATCATGCCGTCACTTCCTCGCTGTGATGCTTTGTAAAGAAGATATTATGACTTCGTTCACACCTGATTTTAAAATGATCGGCCTGAGAGAGATGGACAACTTTTAGGTAAAAGAAATGGTTTACCGCTGGTATATCCATTTCAACCTTCCAGATTTTGAACTTCCTGATAAACCAAACAAATGGCACAGGTGCCATTGCGAACGCGACCATCGAAAATGCGATAAATAACGCCCATGCTGGATACGGCGTCGCGTTTTGATGGGCCTTAACCAGATTTTTTTTCACAAATATCTTCTACGGTTTTGACATTACAGAAGAAGCAGCTATGCGCAGCTGGAAAGTTTTGTTGAAGCTGAAATTTTCTATCGCTCTCAAAGAAAACTTACGGTCTGTGGCTTTTTTTTGTCCGAAAGGCAGTGCGTTTTTAGCAATGAAGGTTTTCACTAATATGCTCATAAAACTCTATGTATGGATCCTTTCGTTTTGAATGTCCCAGATATGCGTCTATGAAACCACAAATATGATTTCTGTGGCTCTGAAGGTACTTCGAGATGTGTTCATTAAGGTATATATATGATTCGTGTAGTTTCCTAAATTGGAAAAATAAACTTGTGTACTCACATTTGATGATGAAAATAAGAAATTAGCCAGTCGCCTGAATACAGTAACTTTTTCGTCAGTTCGCAGAAATGTCTCAAATATGATCACTATGAAAGGTGAAATAGGAAAATGTCTCTGTTATCAAACTGCAAAGAAATGCAATAAAATTTACTTCTTCTCTATCATAGGCGAAATAGGTGGGCAAAGTCGTGAACGATTTGGCAAGTGAGGTGAAGAAAAGAATAAACATGATGACCGGAGAAATAAAGCGCCAAGTGATAACCCAAAACTTGGACACGTTTTGATCGGTCATGAATTCCAAATCGCGCACAAACCTGACAATAGGCACGCATTGTACGCATTATAGCACATGACGGAATAATACTTACTACGTGCAAATGGCATTGCAAAATCGTCCGATAAATCTATGATTTTCCTTTTCCGGCTGCCTCCAAAGAGAGTTTACTCAGCCAAATATTAATGGCAAAAAAAGGTGTGAAAAACATTGCATTTGAAACATCAACACAGGTAGGTTTCGATGAAAATGGCAGTTTTTGCAGGAAAAAAATTAACGAGTACAAAAGCGTTTTAGCATTTGTTTTGACATTTGCATATAATCGCTTCATTATCGTCTGCCTCATTCAGAGTGTGTGTCGCATTCTGGGATAGCTGAGCCCCGAAAATGCACCCCGTGAACTTCAGTTAGCTAAATCCAGCTGCTACAATGGAAAAGGAGATAGACGCGGAGCGGAAAGGGACGAGGACCACAACTGTTGGATTTCTTATCGGAGTTACAGATTAATGAGGTAGAGGCGAAGGAAAAGGAGGGGAGGGAGAGACGACTAAACATGAGCACTACACCTTTCATGCGGATGGTTTTAAATCGTAGAGTATTAAAAATAAGCTCCGGTGGCTAAGTTCGGTCCTTTCAATCCCATCCCCACCCCTTTGTCACGGTAAACATGTCATGGCAAGCGAAATCAAAACTGTACACTGGCATCGTGGAGACTGAAAACTTGCAATGACTTACCGTCGCCAGCCGTAAACATAAATGACGGCGAAAACCTCGAAGAAAGCTACTCCCATGAGTGCATAGGAGCCAGCAAAGTGATCAAATAAGGAAACCCAATACTGCAAATGATAGCTCTCTTTATTTTAAACTGTCTTATTGAAGGAGGAAAACATGTAGACTACCTGGGACGGAGGAAAAAAAACAAGACCTATTTAAGGATTAATGGAAAGGACGGCAGTCCACATTTAAATTCTCACAAAGTGTTGCCAAAGATACGCCTATCAGTGAATAAAAGAACGAGATATACTTGACAAGTATTACCAGTTACGAACTTTTCAGTTAAAAAGCGCCGGCGGTGCCGCGCCACGCTTACCAATATATGTCTGCCTAAAATCTCGTTCATTTACGATTTTCCTTGCTTTCCGTCATGTACTCGCACAAACTGTTTGAAGAAGCTGTGCCTTCATTATTGCTAAAGAACAGAGAAAGATAAAGACAAACTAAGATAAGCAGCTAAAAAGCAACAAGTATTTTCATTTGGGATGCAAGCTGGGTAAGTGAAATTAAGCATTTGTTTGAGTGAACTGATGCGTTTATTGCTTTTGCGAAAGGCACGCACGCAGTTACCAGAATGTGCCACTCATCATTTTTGGCACCAAACATTTTTGAGATATGTAAAAACAGCTAAGTACATCGCAGAAGTTATAAACAAACCTGGCCGGCATTTGTTGTAAAAACAAGGCCGATAGCGCACGCGGACGAGCAAAGAATGGCCGTAAGCGCCGGCTTTTTCAGTGTTATAATGCGGCTGTCATTTAGCGAGGTAATAACGCCTTCTAAAGTGCCAAACATCGAGCCAAGACCAAGCATGAGCAACATCAAGAAGAACATCACTGCCCATAACGGCGGGAACGGGAACTGCAGAATTGCCTCCGTAAAGACGACGAATGCGAGACCCGTTCCTTCTGCCGCCTTAAAACAATCACCTCTTTTTTTCATGCGACAAAACATTAGCACACGGTTTTTTCGTCAATAAAATTATTTTTATTCGTATAGCAGCAATGATTGAAGCGTGCTGTTTTTCTGTCCACATAAAACATAAATATTTCAACTTGCATACAATTTCATCGACCATATCAGTACTTGTTAGAAACTCCGATTTCGATTCCGAATTGTACGCCTGCCACATTTCAGAAAAACCCACCAAAAATACAGAAACAGCGATCATATACCAAGCAGTTCAGGAAAACAAAGTGGTTTTTTTAAGGGTTAGAACTGTTGAGTGCAATCAAACGAAACCCTTTCAAGGCTAGGTGTGTGTAGGTTTTCGAATGACACTAAGGGCAACAAATTCATTTAGAGCTCTGGAAAGGAATACACTCAACGATGAGATAAAAACTTGTGACACAGCAAGAGAATTGATTATTAACTGCATACAGATTTAAAGACTGCAAAGAAAAAAAAACTATAAAGAAAAAAAAAGAAGCGAGAGTGTTTGACCCCAAAAGGGGCTTACAAAAACAAAAAGGAACGTATGCTGAGCATTCTGGAATAGCACTACCATTCAATTCCTCATTAACATTTGTCTTTCTTTTATGCTCAACTGCGCGTTATTCAAAGTCCTTGAAGTGCCCGTTTGCCGAACTTCTTAATTCCTTTAAAAAAATTCCTTTGTTCATCTCACTTCTCTAAAATGGGCAACCAAATAATTGCGAATTTCCGCAAGTAGCAATGTCCTAAAACGAAATAATCTAAAGCGCCTTATGTGACGCTCTAAAGCGCCTTACGTTTACCACAACTGGATTACAGCTGCAGCTGATGGTAGCGCAAAGATAGCATTTCAGCAGATTGTAACCTGTGCAATGATTTCATGGTAGTCGCAGTGTTGCGTATAGTTTGCCAATCGACGAAACTCGCTCATGTGGAAGTCATTCTTCATCCACTGCACCCATTCATCGGTACTGATGTTCCCTTTAATCTCCTCGAGAGTTGCGAATCGACCAGGATACAAGTCGATGATCATTGCCATATCCCTTCAAAGTGCTTGCGTCGTGATGAGTAAAAATTCGAATTTAATCTGCTGTGGCAGCCTCCCAATTCTGAGACGATTTTAGCATAGGCTTTTTTTTTTGTTGGCAAAAGCCTGGCGATAAGAAACCAACCGTAGTTCTGAAATCATCCATGGTTCTGCTCTGGTTCTAGTCTGAATAACGCAACTAGAATTTGAACGCATCGGTGCATTGGTATGACTTCTCATCGGTGAAACGCTACGAAGTTTGTTGTGGTTGTTTAGCGAAGAATAGATTATTAATAACTAGCATTAACAGCCAACAAATTTTTAGCTCATCTGCATGCATTTTTAAGGAAGGCTGTAAATCTAATTTGCGGTACGCTCGAAAATCTGCTCGACTGATATCATCGCCTAATTTTTAATTACAACACTGAGTGCAAACAACTCAAAAAGATATCGAACGAATGATACTGCTTACCCGGAAAAACGCAAGAAAACTGCCATGAAATTACCATGCTCTTTCCTACTCTAACACTTATCTTCGTCAAAGCAACCGCTGCGTCTTAATAATGTAGTAATAATGGTTCATAGCAGAGTCTTACAAAAGAATTTATACCAAAACCAATAGCAGGCAGATGTAAGAAATAGTAAGCCAGGAAGCGTTCAAATCACGTATTGGCAAACCCCTAGTCCCCCTCCACTCTTCTCTCCTAATAAATTCGAGGTTTTCAAGGACTGGTTTGCATCCGGTTGATCGACAGGCACAAGGAAAGACTGTAATTTTCGAAATATTTTAAAATTTCCGGAATGTCTTTATGAAGTCGTCTGAAAGAGCAACAGTTCCGGCATTGTTAGCACTCGCGGGCCATTAAAAATCACTTTTAGCGAATCATTTTGGTAGATTACGCTCTTTTTGCCCAGAAATCATAAACGGCAAAATGTATCTCGAAAAGAACGCCCCACAAAATTAACCCGAATAATCCTGAAAGAGTTGTATTTCATATGATAACTTTTCTTCGCATTTTATTCGGATGCCTTTGCTATGACAACCGCTATGACCTCTTTTCTCTTTTACTGCTGTTTTTCGTTCCCTTGCAAACAATAATCACTAAATAAAAAATAAATAGAACGATGCCGCAATTCGCAAAATGTTCAACGAAGATGCCAAGACGCTTACTTGTCCAAACATGAACGATAGTTCTGAAGGCCCATATATCCAAGAACACAGAATATAACAACAGCCGTATAAAGTGAAGTAAGCAAATTGCATAATGATAATAAAACGCAATCCTTCTTGCAGTTATTCTTCACCGGGTTATAGGAAGCAAACGCTATCAACCCTGAAAACGATATACTCTCAAAGACTGTTTATTTTTAGCTATTTTTGCAAGATGAGCGGTCGAAAATGAACAAACACGACAAACCGTCTAGCCTTAAGCATTAGTGGAAAATATAGCATAGTATTATGCTGTGGTTAGGCATCCAAAACAAATCGCTTTAGTAAAATTTAAGCTGATTCCTCGTGGTAAGCGAACAAACTTTCGAGCCCAGTTGGAAGGGATTAGTTCATCTGTACCCAGTAGTTGACAGAAGACTCAATAGACAACTCTCTTTAAATATGGCACTGTCAATCGCTGAATACATCTTTGATTGAGTTTTATCCTACTTCTTCTGAAGCAAATCGGAGCTTATATGGTCCAACAAAAAGCTATTCACATCCTGATTATCTAATGTTTCACAGAAAACGATAGCTGACGATTTTCTGGTTTTAGTGAGTGGCAGCACGGAAACTTACTGTGGTTACTGGAGTCCTGGATAACCAAGAACTCTTATCGTATTCTGTTCATATATTGACGCGTTTTTTGCGCGGCTGCAAGCACTGGTTCACGTTTTTGGTGTCATTTTTTGATTTCGATGAAGAAATTTGAGTAAACGCGGTGAGCCATTGGCATGCTAGCATTGTATCTAACTTTTTTATAAAACTTGGAATTTTTTTTAAGGAGCTCCATAATAAGCTTACCGCCAAATCCAAGTCCCATGCTGTAAAAAATTTGAGTAGCTGCTTCCAGCCACACGTTGGGATCCAGTAGACGATTCAGCTGCAACTCTCATCCAATGAAACAATAAAGTAATTTAGCAAATGTGTTAGATTTCACTAGTTTTCTTTAGCGCGGCAAACTCTAAATGCTCTTGCGGAAAGAAAACTGAATCGAGCTGCTTGTATTTACGCCGAAGTTTGAAAATTGTTCAGGCGAAAAAGATGAAAAGATGTCGATTAAAGCAATAAAGAAAAATGGGCACTCGTGCAAACAGCGAGAAGCGTGGCTCACTCATGAAACTCCATTATATTTCGGATGTCATATTGCTTCATATTGCATAAAACGTCCATAGAAATTTGCTGTTCATACAACCGCTCCTAAGCGCGAATCTAGCAACGACTGTAAGCCGATGCTCTAACAAAAAACAGACGAGCACAAACGCCGGAGCACTACGGCTCAGGAAACTCGATAAGCATAAGCACATCAAATTTTGGTGATATCACTTACGTCTGGAGTGAGCATATACCTCAAACCGTCTGTAGCGCCCTCCAGTACCACGGACCGTATAAGAAAGACGGTCGTTACGACGTAAGGAAACGTCGCGGTTAAATACATTACCTGCAAGAATGGAAGCTATTCCCAAAGTTGTTATCACCTACGATAAAACAGTAAAGCACTGTTGTTGTGTATGACGTCTGTTCAGTGATTCCTTTAAAGCAGTCGTTTTTCATTTATTAATTATCGTTTAAAAAGCCATTCGGTGCTATTCCTAACATAGTTAACAAAACATCTTCCCCGTACGGCCATCGTGATACTCAAGTAAACACAATTTTTCGCTCATTTTTTTTTTGAACACGATTCTTGCGTCCAAATGAATCAAATCATTTGCCTCAAACTGTTTCTGCCTCAAACTCAGAAAATAAAACATGTAATTCCGCAATTACATCATTTATTTTTTTATGCCTCAAACTGTCTTTAGGACAAGCTCCTTTCAAGCAGCCTAAAGGCGGATGCGGATCACTTTGAAAAAAAAAGACAGGAAGTGTTCGTGAACTGTAGATAAGTGAAAAATTCAAAGAACTTATGAAAGAATATTTCATGGATGCGGATCTGAATTCGCTATTGGAGATAATAATTAAAATACACACGACATGACGATAAATTAGTTGTGGATTGAAAAAGGAGCTAAACGCTGTGGTAAAATGCACTAAATCTGCCAACCTGGAGGTAGTAAAGAAAACGTAACGTTTACAGCAAACAAAAGATAATTTTCCGTTTTTCAAGCATCTTATATTGTGATTCAAAAACCGAAAATATGAGGACGTACTTTCGCAATAAATGAAATCTGGGCGTGCGCTAAACAGAAACTGACCGCTAACAAACGACCAACGACACAAAATTGCCATGTCCATTATTTAATTGCTTTCTGGCAATGCTCCTTTTCTTATTGCGATCGCAGTCGGCCCATTGGAACGAACAAGGAAACCTCACTTCCTTGTTATGGCTGCGATGCTAACGATGCTAATTTGTCTTCTTAGAAAAATGATCCTTTTCTTAATGAAACGACAATTTCTTTGCACGGCTTTCCGACGATATTATCTCACACAAAATTATATGCACAGTGTTGCAAATAGCAAAGGCTGCTATAAAGCGGATGGAATAATGAAATAAACGATTATTTGATGAAGCTACAGACCGATAAGTGAATGCTGTACATATTAGGAACCCTGTAGCTATTTTTGCCTCAAGAACAGAGGCCACGCCTACTTTCCTCTTCAACGTGATATGATTCATATCGGAAAGCTCCAACTTCTAGCATCACCATCGACTCATGTCATATCAAACAAGCCAAACTAGCAAAGACGCAAAAAAACTGCAAACGGTGAACAAGAGTGTACAGGATGCATAAGCAATACAAATAACACACACGCGTACTTACCTTTCCACTGCTCTTTATACCTCGCATCACACAAAGATAGATCAGGAACCAAGCGAAGACTAGTGATATTGTAATGTGGTAAACGAATCCTTCGAAATCTCCGATTGATCTGTAAGCAATAGGGAGTACATGAAAATATATGAAAAAGATGACAGCAACTCCGTTTCATTTTTGCATTCATATAGACCGAAATTGAGTTGTCATGAATATCGATGAGGACGGAGAACAGTAACGATTTTCTTCTATGGATAATTAAAACTGGTAGAGCTCGAAGAAGCCCGAATGTACAGAAATCGTCGAAATAGACAATGCGATCAGCGTAAAGATTATAGTTTCAGCAACGGTTGGCTAACGCGGATGAGCACAACTCTAAAAACACGCTCTTTGACGTGTGTAGACGACTAAACATCACCCACGCTACCAAATTCAAACAACAGCTTCCAAAACATACTGCCCACGCTTGTGATTTCACACATACCAACAAAACAAGCAAATCTGCTCCCATTAACGGACTCGGTGAACGATTCATTTGATGGGAAAAAAGGGCGGACGGCCACAAAATGTAGTTGACGACGGTGATAATGCGGTATTATATAAATGTAGGGCCCACTTGATTTCATGAGAATATACGGCACTTCTCTGTGAGGACAGCCGCAAAAAAAGCTATTTTGAAGAGCGTTTATCTGGCTCACGCACGAGATGTGCATATGTGCATCATTTTTTTTTTTTGTACTCATTACATTTGTGAACATGTAATTTTCATTGTGCTTTCAATGCGCACAGCTTATGAGCGAAAACAACTGCATGCCCATGAATACGCTGACGAGGTAAGTTGAAGAACCAGCTTCAGAAATGTGAATCATGGTTTTCGCCGCCGCAACTACACACTAATATAACTCGTAAAGGAAAAGAACAGCTTACTCGCTAGTATCGATTGCCTCTCGATTCCAGAAATAACTTGTCGCAGAACTGGACGCTGAACATTCCCTTACTATTGTGCCATTTTCTCGAGGACAGGCCTGCAAGCATCACATTCTAAGCTTTGACGGTGTAATCAGTTGATACGTTAAAGACAATCTTAGATGCACGACGCTTTTTTGACCAAGCGATACGTGCTCAACGTAAGTTGGTTGGCGTGCATTTAAAGGCCAGCTCTGGAAGAAGGCGAAACTGAAATGAGTTGAGTGGTTTGGCGGAAACTGTGAGGACCCATAGGTGAACTTACGCTCCACGGCAATTGTGTGGCGAACGAATTGAACAAATAATAAATACACCAAGTGATGATGACGTTGTAGTAAAGCGCGACAAGGAATGAGACAATCGCCGCCGAAACACCCACTCCTGAAGTTGGCTTCAACTTACATTCTACGCTCATTAACATTCATTTTACAACGATCACCAACGGCATTGACGGTGTTTCGCCGGTTGAGACTGCGTTGCGCAATTGGCACACTCTCACTTCTATGGTTTGAACACAAGTGAGCCTTCTGAATGCCTTATTTACTTATTACATTCGAAAAATCGCTCTGTTGCACACATTTCGCGACACGTGCGAATAAGGCACCAATGTCGACGCTTACCTCCAAGGTAAGGGTGTATTGCATTCCATACACCAACAGGGCCTGTTCGTAACCTCTGCCCAATACCAAGTTCAATAAGGAAAAGCGGCATTCCCTCGACGGCCATCATAATCACATAGGGTATAAGGAAGGCTCCTGAAAGAATAGCAACATAGGGAACATGCCTAAGTTCTCATATGTATACTAGGAGTTGTAACGAAACTGAAGGCGGCACTTACATACCTTAAGAGCTTTCAGAAAATCTGCCTGACTATAAAGAAAGACAGATGGATATTCAATACGAAACCATGAGAAGTGATCTGAGTAAGGGTTTTCGTAAGGAGATATCTTTTTGATCCTTGTTATGCCGCTGCACGGCGACGCGACGGCAGCTTATTACAGCTAAGCGTTCAAGGTTTCTGCGGAATTTTGTCATCAGTAAGTGGTAGATTTCATGCGAAATTTAATAGGGGATTACGAAAAGCTTTTTGAAGGAGCTGGGAGGATGAAAAATGACGTGTCCTGTGAATTTGTCTGGCATACCTCCGCCATTTTTTTGGCACAAATATGGAAATCGCCAAACGTTGCCGAGTCCAACAGCATATGAGACGACACCCATGAAGAACTGCATCTTGTTGTCCCAACCGTCTCGTTTAACCTCGTTAGCCATAACCTCACGAAAGTCGGTGAACGTTTCGCCATTTATTTTATCACCCTCGCCTTCGTCGCTGAAAACAATGCATTGCCACTTATTATCACTTAAGAAAAAAAAACTGTGAGAGGCAAACCGCGTTCTACGATAATATAGTTTAAACCATAGTTCTAAGAAGCTGATGATTTCGCAGTTTAGGATACCCCGAGTGCTGCTCGATAAAAATAAATGACTTCTGACACATTACCATACAATAGAGTTTTTAAAATCCGGAAATTTTTTGTCGAAATCAGGATAGTTTCATTCTAGAGAGAAAGCTCGCACATCGGTCAAATTTCTCTGTTGGAAATGAATGCAATACCATACCTTTGCTCAATAGCAACCGATTCTTGACTGAAGGTAACTCGTGAACTGAATTTTGGCTCATCGTCATCAGCACGTATCTGATTTTTGACGACGGCGCGATGGGTGGTCTCATCCGGCACCTTCAGAAAATTTTCTGTGGAGCTCATAGGCTGGCCTCGCTGTATGATCGACTTTGAACGTTTGGCGATGCTCCGATTAGTGCAACATCAACTGTGCGACAACGAATGCCTGCTATGGCCCTGAAACATTCCCTCTGCTACTAGCGAGGAATTCTTTTCGAGACGAAGTTCTGCTTCCAACCAGAACGACACCAAATAGATCATTATTCGAAGCGGTCGGAGCGAACGAAGTTCATTGGGAAAAGCAAATGCATTTGCTCGGCTTCAAGAGAAGCGTTCGCCTATACGCCGCAAGGACAGCTGCTCTTCACTACGCAGCACTCCACCTGCAATCGTAGGTTCGCGAAATGCTCGGCGTTCTAGTCCAGCACTTCCTGGGCCACATCCATTCGACTCGCATATTTCGGGGCCATTGTTTTTGAGCCGTATTTTATTGAAAAGCATTTCATGTGGCTGACTAGTGTATGGCTCCAGTATGCTGAAGGTTCAGAGGAACCTGACAGAGAAACAGCGACTAAGTGATAACAAGGTCGACCGCATGCATAGCAGTGGCATACAAAAAGGGAACCACTTGAAAAATGATCAGGAGGCAACTGCTTTGCTCAGTTACGTTACTAAATAAGCTGTAGATAATCAAATAGTGCCTTAAACTGCTGCAGTTGAAACATCGGAGGTGTAGCGTTTCAGTTCGACTGATGCAGGGATTTAATCTGAAAGGAAGACTGGATTGGAGCGGGGAAGTTAGAGGGGGAGGGGGAGAGAAAGAGAGTTGGATGAAGCTGCGTCAGCAGTTGAAAGGT
>JPKZ01000986.1:1229566-1264584 GCA_000803305.1 Toxocara canis
AGGGAGGAAGGTAATGCTAATCCAGGTCTCCAGGACAGGAACTGGATTCGAGGAATGAGGGAATGTTTAGGAGGGAGTAGGAGAGACGAACTTGACGATTTAAGGGATATGAATATCGACCGCATCGTTTTTTCATTAGGCATGTGTTGCACAGAATATTAATGGCTTAGGCAAATACCGACAGCAGACGTCGACACGGTGGATTGCTAATATTACTAAACGACAGCGAATCGAGGATATAAAAAAATAAAACAAAAGGAAGCAAGATCAAAGAATGTTCTTATTTGTGAGCACCTCGACTAGTCGCGTTACAGCATAAAATTGTTATTCTCACTTTCACCTTCTTACAGCTGGGCAGTGAACAATAACGACTCGCGTGACTTTCGTGCAGGTTCGGCGAGAAGATCCATAACGCTTCGTATCGTTACAATGACCCTTCTCCCATAATTGCACCGCTGGCGAGAGTGACTGTACAAAAAAAAAGTGAATAGTATGGTTCATGTGCACTTTTCGGCGAATTACGGGAAGGCATAATTGTGTAAGTGTAACTGTGTACGAATGTTTTTTTTTTGCCCGACAGTTTCAATTTACGAACTGAAGAACATATCGCAGTGGGGTTTGATAAGGATATTCAATGGCATTGGGAGCGAATTAAGTTCATGAACAGTTGGTGGGTTTTGGGATCAGTTATGTCGCGTGGCAAATAACTGAGTTAGAAAGGTAGATGAGAAAAAGAAAATTTCTGTCAAGTTTAATTCCTCGATCGACATCTCGGCTGAACGCCGCAGAAGTTGAGCACCAACCATAAAATACAGCTCGAATACTGCATTTCTGGAGAAAATTTTATGTTTTTTGGAAAGGCGAGAGCAAAAGTTCGCCGAATATGTAAGTTAACAATGACAGCGGATCTGATCGCTTGAAAAAATTGCTCGACTAGCACCAATTCACTGTGGACGACAAGAGCAAGATTTATCCTCGCGCTGAGTGGGAATGAATATTTGTGCATATTTGAGCGCTCGTTTGGCTTTCACATAGTTATCAGAGTTTTTAATTAGGACTGCAGAAGGCGCATGTCGAACCCAGTTACTTTGTTTAACGAATCACCACTTCTATCCTATGTTAATGTCATTTCTAAAACCTCAAAACTGAGCACATCACACTCATTTTTCAACAGAGACGAGCTCAATAAAGAGTGCAAAATCAACCTCTCCTAAATCCCATGCAGGCATTGTTAAAGTGAGACAAACGACATCTAAACGAACTGTTGAAAACATAACAGCGAAATACTGCCATTCGATCAAAGCTGGAAAACGAGCGCATTGCTCTTTTGCACATACAGTTTTGAAATTGCTTGGAATTTCTATATGGAAGTTTTTAGTCATCACTTTTTATAGTTTCTATGAATTTGTTACAACGAAAAGGAAACCATACAGTTATTGATAGACGCATATTATCACCATATTGCTAGTGTCAGCTGCTCTCTGAATGAATGTAGAGGATGAAGAGAAACAAAAACAATAAGGGTGGCATGGTACTGAGGATTCTGGTATGAAATATAGATGGACAGTGCAAAATTCGGAGTAAAATTCGCACAAGAAGTGAACGCTTCATTCGATTATTCGACGCCACTATTTGAAAGGGCTAAATATTGGAAGTCGCCCGAAAACTGCCAATTAGTGGTTAGAATCTCTAAAAGTCACAAATATTCATTTTCACATGTGATGACCAAATGTGAGATTCTTCTGGGCTTAGTTTTGAAGAATTCGTCAGTGCTTATTGAATGATTGTTGGTGAATGGAAGTCTTTGGTGGTCGTAACCTTTCTGAACTGTTGTACATTAATTAACACCATCCAACACCAGTGGCGCATAGACGCGTACTGCCACTGCATGCAAAGCGGCGCTTTTGTCAGCAAGCGATGGACATTACTTTTTTTGCTAACACTGTCTGAAGTGTGATGTCGATACAGAAGTAAAAAACGCAAATCAGAACCTGAGAGCTATTATAAGGTTGGCTAAGTAAACCTCACAGCGATTAAAAGGCTGTTTAAGTAAAAAGTTTGCTAAGCCACTTGGTCGCAAATGTAATGAGGCGTTCAACGCTAACTGTGCCCAATATGCGTGGATTTAAACCCAAATGAGCATCTGCTTCGTGAGCAGCTGTTCATAATCGCACGATGAAATCTGCTGTATAACACTTTCATAACACAGTCCACACAAGCGCACTCTAATAATTTGGCGCTACTGACAAATCGACCACGGCAGTGGGGAAGCGTTAAATGAGTTGTCGAAACTGCGGCACTTCATCACATCACCGCGCCCCCGACTCCACTGCGGGTGTACTCCAGCATCTGACAGCTATACAAATAATGTGACAGCGTCAGCGAACGTCAGTTGGCTTTGGTAAATAAGAGCGATATTTGGGTGCCTGCCTCACTCTAGTGCTCTCCAGCTGGGGCCAATGACGTAATTTCGCATTCGGATCGACCGCCCGACCGGAAGGCGAAAACAAGCGCGCGCGTTTATTGGCATATGTAGTAGACAGCGCTTAAGTGGACGATGTAATCTGCGTAGTGGTCGCGAGCAAACGTCGCTGGGTGGGTGCAGCGATGTGGGATATCGATGTATCGGTGTTGTCGTGACAAACAATTATGCGTCACCGTTACTGCTTGAAAGGCATGACTCTCATCAGCGGATAATTAATTGCCTTAACGTTCCTCTCAACAAAAACAAAAAACTACAATGTGCACTTCAGCGTTTCACTCTTCCATTAGCTCTTCATAATCAGGCCATTTGAATAAAAAGACGCGTGAAGGTGCAAATGACTTCAACACAAAGGGCGCTTTTGAATTCTGCTCAGCGCTTTTGAAGGAAACGAACATCGCGAAACGCTGACATGTCTGGGAAATGTTAAATCATTGTTTTCCTGGGCTTCAAAAAAGAGAAAACTAACACCGCCGGGTATTGCTTGTGAAAAAGCACAGTAAAAAGCGAATACGGCGCCGTAAACCATTACTACATTAATAACGCACGGAAGAAGGATGTGTTCTTCTAGAAGCTGCATTGTCTTGCTACGCCCGATTCATTTAGTTCGAGTTTTTCAAACGCAAGCACTAAATAATCCATAAAAAATGTTACGGTGGACAAGGTTGAAATATTTCTGAATTAAATGTAAAAGCTTTTGAGCGGTGTTTGCTCGTAAAACCCTTCTGGTGCCACTTCAGAAAGCGTGCAATACACGCCATCAGCAAGGACTGATGGGCGGATGACAAAATTATTGAGTATTCAGGCTCTACGATAACGATTTAGGAACGAACGGAGAATAATGAACCGGAAAGTGATAAAACGGCGGACGAATTTGCTTGCACAATTGTGCGAGTGATCTATCGCCTGATCGCCGACCGTAATCAGAAGAACAAATGCGCAGCATGTCTGACGACTGAAGGCAAACAAAATGAAGTGGAACGAAGCCGTTGCTTTCGCTATGGAAATCGTCTTATCAGCAACTGTTTCTTCTTTCAGAGAAGAGCGCGTTTAGTGCGAGAACCGAAAAGGGAATAAAGGTGCATTGGGAGGGTACTTGAAGCAGACGACGCTCGTGTTCGCGTTCACATTAAAGTGAAAAGAACAGCAAGCATCCGCGAGTGTGCAACTGCCTGCCACGGCGCCAGTTTAGCACGAGCTGGAGCCGAGTTCGTAAAAAGCGATGCAGCTGAGCGCTGAGCGGACTCGCACTATTGCACTACTCGCACAGCTTCCACGTCGATCACCCCGAACGTACTGCCGTCACTTACGCCGTCTGTATGCACCGCATCAGCTAGATGTTGAGTCAATATTACCTTTCGACCGTTAACAAAGCTGCAAATGGTTGTACGTCGATAAGCTCCAAGGATCATTTCATGTGCTGCAGACAGTCACATGTATCGATGTTAGTGAGATGATTCTAGCGATGCTACGCTCAAACGACTCGTTCGCGATACATGTCCATTTCAACGATCGCCAATCGATCAAAGAATATTTTGCATTCGGAGTATGAATTAAACTTACAAGTCAGCACACCGACGGCATGTTAAGTTTAGTGAAAAGATGGTTAGGTGCTTCCATCAACAAGCGCTTCAACATACCGAAGTTGCATTGGTTGGAGAACAGTGTACTACTTCAGGCGAGACCGCTTATCCAGCTGTTAGCGAAAATGTACCGCAAATTACTGTCACAACCAACCGGCAAGCCATGTGAAGAAAACAATCTCTATATAAACAGAAATACCGCAAATTGAGCAACTGACGTTACTTTTAAGAAATTCACTCTTTCTCACTCCTCCTCCTTCTCTATCAATTATCTTATGGCATTGCAAACTGGCCGACCAACTTATCGTGCCTGTTGCAGATGGCCCGAATTCCATGCAAATTAATCATCCTTTTTCGTGACTGAGAAAAAACGATACATCGTTAAATAAAGGTAGCGTAGAAGGAGAAATGAAACTGCTAAAGTGCACGACTTTCAAATGATTTTCTGGTGAACTTTAGCAACTGGAAGAAAACAGTAAGAAAAGGTGTAAAGCACCACTGTTTCTCGCCAGTATGTTTGATTTTCTCAAGATTTTCTAGCATGGACGGAATATTACGACGGTGTAAAAGAAAACGTAACATAAAAATGATAAAATGTCCCCATGAAGAGTGAAATGTTCGCGACAGTAGTTATAGTTGAAGGATTATTGAAGCGCTTTTCACATCTTATTTATGAAGCTTACTTTAGGGTGACTTTACCTGTTGCATATTCGTCTATGTCATCGTACGCGGATGCGAAAACTCTCTAAGAATAGCAACGACTGAAGAGAAATGAGTTTAGTATCCGCTAACATACTCATTCATTTCTACATATCTAGGTCATTGAAACTTTCCAGGTGGTCGCCAGAAATTCAACTTTTTTACAGCTTCGTCTCTCTTAATGTGTTGTTTTTATGTGAGTACATTTTTTTATCACTTAGGCATACGAAATACTGTTTAAATCATATTAGATTCAACAAAGTAAACTGCTATTTGCTCGCTGCTAACACTACCATCTAAGCACTTCGGATTTTGCGGCAACAAATTCAAACAATGAGTCCAGTTTGTGATTTCCAGCGTGGAGACATTAGAAACGCGAATGTGTCTACAGTCGCTTTTCGACTTGTTGCGATTCGCATAAAGAATGCAATAGCGAGCATTTATCATCACCAACGAACCTGACATCACTCAAGCTCTGCACGTTGCCATAATAATTTTGCTTCATAACTCTAACCTCTCAAGTTCGATATGTGAAAAGTACCGTTCATTTTCATCTGCAAGATTGTATCGAATACTCTGTAGCAGTTGTTGAATAAACGAAAAGGTCGTGCGCTAGACTGACCTTTTGTCTACCGGTCGTACTTGGGCAGCGTTTACGGAATATTTTGGTTGTATGGACTTAGGGAACCCTTTTGACCGGACGCCCGGTACCACAGGTTGTTCTTAGTAGTTCCATTCGCATTAAAGGTTCAAGCTCGTATAATAAAACGAAATTAGCCGTCTTTGTTGCGTCCATCACCCACACCACTCAAGTGTTTGGACGCTCATCCCCGGCTTGGTGAAATTCGGACTATGACATTGTTTCGTAAACCATCATTCTCTCCCTTTCGCAATTTCCATGGCAGAACAACTGAATCAACCAAAGTTTTGAAATAAGTTGGCGCGCAAGCGATGCGGCAACCTGCTGTGAGAACGGCGCCAAAAAACGGCTACGTCAATCCACATTTCGCCTGCGCTATTTGCGGCGCAGATGCGATAGGCTAAGGCGTTGTAATTTCATCGGTCCCCGTATCGATGCAGCTGACAACCATGCCCACGCGTGTTTGTTCTGACCAGTTCCTGACTGCCTGGTGGTCAGTCTGCTGGCGACCCGTCTGGTAAGACGCCGGAAATCGAACCCAGGTCTGCCCGCATAAGAAGCGTGAGCTCTACCACTGAGCTACCGCCCGGCCGCCGCATAGAATCTATCTCCACCGAATATTTTTGAACTAGACAGTCGTTTGTTTCCGAAGCACAGCGTATTTTCTGGTTACTTTGTGCGATGCACACGTTTTCATTTCATTCCCACACCTGATGACGTATGAAAATTGGAAGAGAGCAGATCTGCGTGTTGAGAGCATTTATGACAAACAACACTGAAATCACAACAATGTCTGAGGCGTTTTGCGGAACTACTTTTTACAAATGGGACAATGAATTGAACAATATTTGAAAAAAACTATCGCCTGTAAATTATACGTTCGGGCTGTATTTTACGTATGACGCATTGACATCCATCGGTTTAGGACGATTAATTCTGTTTAACAGCGAGGTGAGGAAATTGTAAGCGATTAGCACAGCTTTTACATAACACATTGATGCCTTACAAATAGACAAAGAATTTTTAAAAACCTTTAAATAGCAAAGTTACTCTGCCTTTAGGATGACAATGTTAGTGGAAACAGACGCCCGAAAAAAATGTCAACTTAAGAAAAGTCACATAGTTGCGCATAACCGGAACAGAAACTTTCCATGTCGTTTGCACGTTCTATGCACGAAACTGCTTTGGTAAGCATAAACATCGTAAAGATCAAATGATTTTCTTCTCGTTATGAAAAGACTTCCATAACTCAGTTGAGCGTGAACTGATCGGCCTAACTACGCTGTAGAATTATAGGCCTTTCCGCTCTACAGCATCCCACAAATTTTTATGTTCCTTTGCATATCTCCGGCCATGAATTATATCAATCGTGATGGGTTTCGTATACGAAAATCTTAAGGTTAACAAACCTTAGAACAAATTTCCTAATTAGCAACAAACCTTAGAATAATTTTTTTAAACGCATATCTTTCTAGGTAAAAGGACGGTCGTGGTACTCTTGGCGCAGCATTTTCACGTTCCGCCAAAGGATACCTCATATTGTCGTTTTACGTTTTATCTCCTGCAGGCAGAAGTTTTTGTGGATATCTGGATTCCTCCCGCTCTTTCATGATGTACGTTGGTATGGCGGGGAATGAAAAAGTGTTATCCTGTCCTTGATTCTATGTCCCCTATCCCAACTTTTCTTGGAATTGTGACGCCTTTATCGACCCCCTTGGTATTCCGCTGCTGTTCATTTCCTTTTTTCCAACATTTCCAAACGTTTTAGAAACATCCCAGTCATCGAAAATTGGAGAATACTACCAAAAAAATTTGAGGGTAGCCAGCCTTGTTCACCAGTGAAAATTTCATTATTACGGATTTAATTGACGAAAACAAGCGGCATGGATCATGGAATGATGTTGATTGAGCATTAAAACATTGTTTCACTTTTGATTGGTACTCACTTCAAATTCGTCCCACGCAAGATGTTGTAACAAAATGCTTCCTGAGCTTTCAGTTAGCTGAATTATTTGGTATGTTGTTCATTATAGAGCTTTTCGCACTATTCTTTATTATGTCACCCTTAATGCAGTAAACCAAAACTCTTCCATGTTATCATTATGGGTAATGTAGCTGAAGTTTGTAAACGAATATTTTTTTGATGAGAATTCACTTATTGATTTTACAAGAGTCCGATCCGTTTTGAGCTTTTCGACACCTTCTGGTATTACGTGCATCTTCTTTTATTGTTTCAGTCAATTTGAGATTTTTATTGGGCGACTGCCTTCTTACCTTTAGTGGAGGTCATAAGAAGCGATCACGGACGAAAAAAATTTGAGGGTAGCCTTGTTCACCAGTGAAAATTTCATTATTACGGATTTAATTGACGAAAACAAGCGGCATGGATCATGGAATGATGTTGATTGAGCATTAAAACATTGTTTCACTTTTGATTGGTACTCACTTCAAATTCGTCCCACGCAAGATGTTGTAACAAAATGCTTCCTGAGCTTTCAGTTAGCTGAATTATTTGGTATGTTGTTCATTATAGAGCTTTTCGCACTATTCTTTATTATGTCACCCTTAATGCAGTAAACCAAAACTCTTCCATGTTATCATTATGGGTAATGTAGCTGAAGTTTGTAAACGAATATTTTTTTGATGAGAATTCACTTATTGATTTTACAAGAGTCCGATCCGTTTTGAGCTTTTCGACACCTTCTGGTATTACGTGCATCTTCTTTTATTGTTTCAGTCAATTTGAGATTTTTATTGGGCGACTGCCTTCTTACCTTTAGTGGAGGTCATAAGAAGCGATCACGGACGAAAATCTCCGACCTTCAAAATGTATCCCTCAAAAGTTCTTGGAATCATGGCTCACGTCTTCGTTCTTGACCTCGAATTTTTTTAAAATATGATGCTGTCAAGGATTCGGCCCTGCAGTTTAGCTCTTCGACTTTCTCTGTCCCGGCTGTTTTTTCTTTACTTCCCACATCACACTGGAGTGTATTTCAGACAGTTTGTAGTCAGAGCACATGGAAGGCCTCACCGCCACTCCCCAGCGATCACTTGTGCGCTTCTCTGCTAATACTTCAGCAACGGTGTAATTTCTTTATGGCACCGTCACAAACGATCTGCATTATTTGCGAGAAAACGAAAAGCAAATTTTCATTGAAATCAGAAGCTTTCACGTTAAAAAAAAGGTCTAAAATACAACAAAAGCACAATGCATCTGAGGCTTCCATGCAGTAATAACAACTGACTTCCCACCCCCTAACCAAATTAAAAAGCTTTTCTCGAGAAATTTCTAAAATCGCCAAAGTGAACATACACACACAGAACCTTGTTCCGGCTTACAATCGATGCGACCGCCAGCTGAGAGTCGATACTACTAATTTATATCAACAAGGCGAGATAAGAAGTGCAACTGTAAGGTATACTTACTTTCTTATGAGGTCTTACCCGTAGACATTTCGCAGTGGCTGTGAGGGAAGGGGGAATAGAAACAATCGATTTCGCGTCCTCTACTACATCGTACAATTGCCTAAAAGATGTTTTTTTTTTTTTTTTTGGAGTGTGCTATTCAAGTTCCCAGTAACGCACAGGAGTGCGATCTCGCGTTGAAAATTGTTATAGTTTTAGATTGTTCTAAGTGGGGAGCGAAATGAGTGATCCATCGATTTTATTTGAGGCTAATTTCGTAAGAATGTGCCAGCGGTAAATTTTGAAACATTTAACAGAACGAATCGCAAATTACGAGATCAGTAAACATATCGAACAGAATGCATACTGAAATACCTAATTAAAATGAGATGAAACGGCCATTCCGGTGAAATGACTAGAGCTGAAAAAAGGAGGTGATGCTGTACTATAACAAATTTCTCTCTGGTCTTCCTCACTTCTTCAACTTTCTTATTCCATGCCTGTTGCACCCATTTGTTTGGCAACCGTTTTGCTACATAATAACGAAGAAATGACCATATTCAAAATGAACTGCTGTTTTTAAGGTTCGAATTCTTTCCCTCGTTATTTATTGCTGAAGTCATCTCAAGACTGAGTGCTATTGAGTGTTCATAATGACTCCATGCATATCAGCACGATTGGAAATCTGAAGAGAATTCAGTTTCAGGTTACCGACTTGGATGAAGTCGGACAAGTTGCATTATGGCGACCGGAGGCTACAGGACTGAAGAAGAAACTGTAAACGCACGAATATTTTGCTGATGGCAACACCAGCTGCGTGCAGATCGAACTCTATTCGCGTTTAGGCACTGCCACCGTTGAAAATAAAAGCGCATGAAATGATGCGCTCGCACCTGACACTTGTGACATCTTTTAAAAAAATGGTACGCACGGGCCAGATCAACGCCGTGCGCCTCATAAATGAAGGACTTTGATATTTCAGAAGAAATTTTGCTTCGGTGTCTTATACACTCTTCCATCGCGAACTTTGAAACCTACCAGACTATGGATAATGCGGTTTCTGAATTCACAGATTCGCTCAGGATCGGTACCTTATCAAGTTCAAGCAAAGTTCGATACTTCATGAAATACAATGCACACCGCTCGTAAAGGATCTTCGAACCGGGGAACAATGAGCCTTCCTTGTTGAGGGCGCCAAAAACGTCAAAAGCTCTGCATTTTCAGACTATCTCGTTGAAACTGTCCTCAAAATTGTCGTTATTTTACGCGCAATTTCGGACACTGATGAGAAGTTCTGAAGTTTACAAGCGATCGGCGAATTGAGAGCTGAAGAATTATTTTGTATTATTAAGAGATACTGTTTCGATAAGGAAAGTTTGGAAAAAACGATATCATAAAATTAGGATCCCAGGTTTTCGCAAAATGTTCAGAAATATTCAAGAGTGAGTAAGAATATCTTTTGGAAGGGGACTAAGAAGATGGATTCGTCAACAAATCTTTCGTAACTCTTTGAAGTTTCTTGAACTTCTTGTAGGACAAGTACTTGGACAAGCCGGTCGTCTAGAAAAATTTAGGTAGTCTTAATTGCACCCACAGAGCATAGAAAAGAGATGTTTCTTTGCACACGGGCAAATCCGGTAGCTAGAGATAATGAGAAAACGTGTGTGAATGAGGAACGTCACAAGTGAGCGAAATTGAGGCAAGCGCAGAAGAAAAGAAGAACGTTGTAATGGCAGCCGAAAGTGACAGCTTCTGCACGTTACACACTAGTTCTGCATGGCTTGCTGAAAGGAATCTTTCTGCAATTTTATATGATTATATAATCGTGCTTCTAAATACTGTTTCGTTCCAGCATTTCCTTGTTCTGTACATAAAAGCGATGAGCACATTTGAACTATGCCAGCAAAAGGCAATACTGCTAACAGAGACTGGTCAGCGCATCATAATATGCGTTGGGTAGTCGAAATGAACGCATAATGAAAAATTAGGTGGAAACCTCTCAACGATCTATTTTGTTTGAGCACAACTGAATCAGCTCGAGAGGAATCACTGTGGCAAAGGTGGCAACGACAGTAAACGTATCGTAGATCTGCTCACTTCTGTACGTATATGAAAAGACGCAAAGCTCGTTATTCCACGGTGCTATTGTTCGATTAAGCTGCAAATATACGAATCTGCTATAACTGAATCGCTTTTCTTCAGCATTCTTCAACTAAGCTGTTCGCATAATGGGGCAATGAATTAGCAAACTGCAAGCGGCTATGACCCAAAGCCAACTAGCCTGACAGCAAAGTGTGGCTTAAATGCATGAGGTTTAGAAAACCGATCGCTACGTCTGGCACTAACAATGGCTGAAAAAGAATATCGCAAGACAACGCTGGCCCACACAGTAGTACGAGTGGCTCCTTTGGATATATTAACTTAAGCGAGTATAATCTGCTGATAAAAAGCGCAAAACTACTGTTACATCCGGACATGAAATCAGAAAAGCCAGAAGTGAGAACGAGGGGACATGGCCTTGCTGTGGCAGGAAAAGTGAGAAGGTCTAGTTTACAAACCTTTGTAAAATTTTTCTTCTCGGCGTTTGGATCCCTACCGAATGTGGGTGTCAGTTACCACAACACCCGTCCACCCCCTCCCATTCCCGCTGACCCTTTGCAGAAGAGCGGTTCGACTGTTAAAGCATTAACAATCTACAATCTCACACGAGCTGAGCAACTCAGAGTAATTACAGCGAGAAGCAAATGACGGACATATGCTGGCAGTTGAATTGAGATGAGTAAGGGTTGCATTTCGCGCAAAATGGTTGAGCTTCACACGTCTGGTGAGCAAAGCAAAACGGCAACCAGGTGGCGCAGCAAGCGAACGTTGCCTCGTTGAGTGGCACGTTCATTGCCAGCCCTCTCAAACATGTTCCTCGCATTCCTTTACGTTCCCTCCCACGCTAACTACTTTTAATCGCAATCTGTAAGCAGGGAAACGCAAACTTCATTTCATCTTCAATCTGTAAATTCTTGCAAAAAATTCATTGCTCGCTAATACTCTTTCTTTTTTCCTCTAAGTTGCATCTTAACATAGTTTCAACATATGCAACTGGATACACGATTATAAAATAGAGCACAGGAATAGGGAATTGAGCAAATGAATAGATAATTGGGCATCAGAACATGGAAAGAACATGGAACTGAGCAGAAGACCATAAAGCAAGGTGGTGGAATAGTCGCGGCGAGTAATGCCCCCAGTACTGTCCCTAGTTACGAGTTTGTCCCCTTGTTACGAGTTATCTCCCACCTCCAAAGCACAAGAGTGGGTCAGCTACGAAATTAAGAAGTAGCCTTGGCCGGCCGCACTTCCGTGTAGGGTTGTGATCTTTTCATTCATCAAGTTTATTAGAAACGCCTTTTTCGAAGAAACCATACGTGAAGACGTAAATAGAAAACGAGGTTGATAGAATTTTTTCCAGTGACGGTTGTTGTGGACTATTGTCGCGGAAGCGAATTAGGGCAATTATGTGTGTTTGCTTTCGAAAAAGACTGATATCAGAACACGATCATGAAGCAATTTGGTCGCATGCAATTTTGAGGAAAATCACGCAGTGCAGGAGATACAAGGGAGAAAGGTTATTCTTCGTTTGCTTGCCAGTAACGTTCCTTCAGAAAAATGCTCACATTGCATTAACAAATGCAAAAATCTGTGTCTTTACTATGCTGGATTTTCGGGAAAAGTGAATGTTGCGCTTATATGAACGAATAAATAATCAGTGTTTTCAAAGTAGCAGCAAGTCGTTGACCTTCTGCCTTTGTTGAAAACACAGAATACTTCAGAACTGCAAAACTGATGTGCAGTTGGTGCAGATCGCTTGGAGTAATATACTCCATACGGTACTATCGATGACCGAACGTTCATGAAGAAGAAGTCGGAAATTCTCGACATGAAGGTCGAGAATTACTCGAAAGCTTCGAACTGTGCGTTAACCGATTTATCCATACTTTACCTGCGACATACGAATGCTCATTTTTCGATCGGCGATATTGTTCATATCCTCTGATCAAAGCACTATTTCAGTACAATTTTGGACTTTCTCATCATTCCTAAAGCAACTCGACGCTGAGTGTTAAAGTACAGTAGAATTGAAAGAAGTAACGAGTTTTTTCTTTCTATTGAAACATTAGCAACGTTCAAAACATATAAATTTCGAGAACTTCATGAACTGTGCATGCCATGTGGCAGCGAGAACATTCATGCGTATACGTGCACTACGTAAAAATATAAGACGCCTAGAAATCAGCATCTGAAGAAACAGGAACTATCACTCTAGGCAAATTACGCAGGGGAACTGTATCGCTGAGAAAAAAAACAAAACAAAACAACTCATCATGCACTCATGCTGCCTCATGAACTTAAATATACTGAATAGACAGTATTCTCATACGCCGTTCTTCAATGATACAAAAAAGGTGATTCAATAATTAGCTTGACTGCGAAAAGCGAAGTCTGAGAACTTCATTACGGAAAAATGTTAACCACCTGAACAATATAACGCGGAATAATTGGGAGGTAAAAGAACTCTGAACGGAACGTCGTCGACAACCACGAGACTTTATTACGGGTTGCTTCAGTAGGGAAATATTGAGGTGACTGATCAGTGGATTTGAAATTATAAAGATATGCTAGGGACGATCGAAATGACTACGATGAAGCTGAAGTCTCTTATCAAAATCACATAAGCCCTTAGAACCTTCTCTCTTCTCTACGGTTTAATGTTTTCAAAAATACGCTACGACTGCGTCCTCTTACGATGACATACTATTGAAATGAGAATGTGGGATTATTGCGGAGCGAAATCAACCGGATCATCGTTCAGGGCTGAAACTGAATGCGTCAACGCGATGTCGAGAGGGACGCGTTGGTGAAGGCAGTCAGCTGTGTCATCAAACGATGGTGTACTTCATCTGCCCACAATGTGTATACAGCAATGCGTTCCTACTCCTCCATTGCCAAAACACCGGTCTTATCTCCCCATATTGGAAACTATCCTAAACGCCCTGATACAGTCTCCTACAGAATACTTTCACTCATCTTTCCTTTGGCCTCATATTTTCGAAAACGCCCAACGTATGCGTATCTTTGGCCTCAAAAAACTGAGTAAGAACTCTGTCAGATTTCCTCATTGTTGTAGCCGAAATATTCCATGCCCTTGAAAACTCTCGATTTAGGAGTGCCTTCGAAGGTAAAATGGCAATGCCATCGCATATCCAATTATTTGTTGATGGGCCATATCAAAACAGTGCACATTCGTAACTGACCGGAAAAAAATGGAAGCAGATGAAAAGTTTGAGGCCATTTAAGTTGCAGCAAGTATACACTACGAGCTAATGTTACAAGTGGCCGTTATATCCAAACAGTTAAGCGGAGCTTTTCGTGCACAATAAAACCATGAAGCGGTAGATTTTCTTTGGTCGAATGCATCATATATGTTCCATGAACACGTTATCTAAACGGCACATAGAGCACTAATTTGAGCTGTGGATTACAATTTTTATGCGAATTTGGCAACCATTGCATTCCACTAATGAAACCATCAATTCCATCATATTCTCCCCTTCTGAGAAACTTCGGGCGAAATTTTCGATGCATGAGGGCTTAGAACGCAACAACTGTGCTTTGTTATTTTACTTGAACAAATTTGAACATCTTATGGCAAAAATTTTTAAGTGCGCGAATCTCGTCAGAAATTGCGGTCAATACTAAAGGTAAACCTCGATTTAAAAGTAAACCCCAATTGGCATTTTTGCTGTTTCCTCTCAGTTCTAGCGATCAGCATCATTGAGGAAGGATAATGTCGAAGACAGGTTTATTATACGTCAGCAATTTCAACAGTTTTTATTCGGTTGAAAATGAAAAAACCGAAAAACTCCGCTGCTCATAAAAGCGAACGATAGCGGTGACTGATGAACTGGAGTAGCCTGATTATTAACGACGCCTACTGATGACCCGGGATGCAAACTTCATTTTGGTTTGCAAACTGTTATGGTATTTTTTCAACTGACCACTGGTTCGGGCATTAGAACGGTGGTAGGGACCGCGAAATGCAAAAATATGCAATCTTGCTATGGAGATACGGAAGGAAAAAATCAGGCAGATTTCGCCAAAGCAACTGAGATTCACGGAACGGTTCTCTGCACAAGCAAAGAACGAGGTACGAGATAGTCAATGGAAGCACATCAATTTGAGCGTATTCATTGGCTCCATCTCTCCAAAATGCTGACCAGCTGTACGATCGTTGCATCATCGTCGATAAAAACGCCTTCTAGCCTTTAGTAGGATGGAGAAATTAGCGAGTGTCGAAAAACTCTTGTTTCCAAATCGAATTTCGATCAGCTGCGTTGGAGGAAGCGTTTAGATTAGCGAAGCGCTGGTTCTCTTCCATCGGCCGACTGCGATGGTGTTTTCAAAACCGTTCACTTCCAAAACATTCAGGTGAATTAATGTAAACCGAAACACCTGCAGTGTAAGTACACATTCATAGCTCTGCAAATCGGCAGTCAGCAGACGCAAATTAGGGCAACTGGTCAAAAATGCCAACTACCAAAACGTTAACTAGTTGGAATCCTGAATACCAAAACGCCGACTGCATAAACGTCGAGCAAAGATGTACAGTTAAGAAAGGATCACACGGGCATTCAATGGCTCATTGTGACTGTAGCAGCCATGACAGCCGAAATATTTGGAAAACTATAGAAGTCTAGTACCGGCATCAGATTAAGTAAAGGAATTGACGCTATGCCGCGCACACGAAGGGTAGTAATGCCCCTTCCCTACCATTTCATTTCATTAGCGTTGAAAGGTATTTTTAGCGCATTCGTCTAAGCGACTCGACCGCCTCTGAACTCCATTGCACCAAAAGCGGTAGTACATTTACATGCTGTAACATTGGTGTTGAGCCATTCCCTTTGCGAGTTTTTTAACCCATATAGCTCCTGCAGCTGCGCTCAGCCATTCAGTTATCGTGTGTCCTCTTCGAGATACAACTTCACTCACGCAAAGTTTCGGCTACAGATGCCCTCTGTAAGGTATATGCAGTCGCCATTACAGCCGGTCTTTTGACCGTACACGTTTTTGAGCAATCGCTTTGATCGAACCCCAGAAATTAGGTTCTGGAGCACCGAAATTAAAAACTCGTGCTGTAATAACCTCCTGCGCGCACAGAACAAAAATTCTGCCATTTTATTAAAGTCTTCTATACAATACCTACTTTTACTTTCAAACGACAATTTTTCTTCCAGTTTAGTCGAGAAGAAAAGTGTGAATTAAAGAACTCTAAAACTCGTGATTTCCCTTCCGGTCTGGCCACAATGGCGACGGATTGCAAAGCAAAAAATGGAAATAATAGGCCTTCACTCGTAAAGGTCTATATCAGGCATGTGGCACTCTTTGCCATTTTAACAACAAAGCTGCCAGAGTATCTCATAAACTAAGTGAGCTCTCTAAACGTTAATAACTGCTCGAAGATAGCAAAAAAATGAGCAAGAACAACCACAAGCAACTATACTTCGATAGGTAACCGAATCGGAAGCAACAAGAACGGGTGCGAGCAAATTCACTAACAAAAACACACAGTGACCTGTAGAAATCCTTCTCTCCTCTCCCAATTACGATTTCCCATTCCACGGTGTCTCCTGGTGAAAATCCATCGCTCAAATTCAACACAATGCTTTCATTTATGGCAATTTCGCCGACGAAAACGTCAGCATATTAACAAACAATTTTGCAGAACAAAATCGAAAAATCGAGATATCATTTCGATATTTGCATTTTAAATCCGATCGGATGAACTTTTGCGAACAACAGTATAGCGCAGCAGGTCCAGACAAACAACATCTCAGTAACACTAATCTCTGAGGTGAAGGCAACTGATCCATGGCTCAAAAACGTTCAGTCTTCATGGAGCGCAGTATTCGCTTTCAGTAAACAACAACCACCACTGCACGAAACTGCAGCGCACTGTGCCATTTCTTCAAAATCCCACCTCATTTGTCTCATCGTTGCTTAAACGCCATGGGGGAAAGACGGTCGCTCTATCGAACTGTGAAATGCGTTGAGGAAATGCTGAAATGAGCTAGTCAGCGTTAGTTCATTTTAGCATTTCATGCGTAACGGTAAGTGAATATCAAACATTTATTGCAGGAACAATGCCATTTTTCCTTTCATAATATTGTCCCGATGAATTTCATTGAATCATTTTGCGAAGCAAATATCCTATTTTGCGGATGCATATATAAATACACAGCAAAAGTCTAATTAACTGCTTATCTCAATCGAAAATGAAGAAAGTTCTTTATAGAGTCAAAAGTCGAAGTGCAGATGACGAAAAGAAACGACTGAGTGGATGAACTTTAAGTTTGTGTGAGGAGATAAAAACGTTCGCTAACAACCACAAATACAGTCAGGCGTCATCCTTTGGATAAATCGTGCCCGTAAAGAAAATATAGCAAGTAACAACCCTAATGAAATAGGCTATAAGGAGAAGCGATATAAAAACCGTGAGGAGAGAGCAGCTGCTGCAGAGGATTCCATTTTGTACCGCCAATAGGTCGCTGTATGCCAACCCAAGCAACTTAATTATTTAAAAGCAATTTACTAGCGATAATCTCTTCTTCCCCTGGCCTTCCTCTTTCCATGTCTCAGATTAAAATCCGTTTCTTCAGCTTCGATATTACTCATCTATATCCTGCGTACTAATTCTGTTGCACTTCCATTACACCCGAAGCCGATATTGGCGTTTTTTTTTTGAGCTTAGTTAGCACAGTTAGTGTGAACCATTTCACGAAGTAGAAGGAGATGAGCACGAGGAGCGAAAGTGCTTTGCTGAGGAATTTGAACGAATCACGTTCCCAATAAAGCAGTCGATCGTAGTCCGAAAATAATCAATAAACGAGCTAGTGAGAGAAGCTGGCGCACCATTGCGCTCAGTGGAAAATCGCTACGCTGAGCCATCTGGAAACCAAAATACACGCAGCTTAGTTCGCATACACGCAGCACTCAAGCAATATGCAACATCCCTTCTAGCATATCGGCGGCTTACCAACTGAAAACGAAAATTTGTGCCCGAAAATGTAAAGAAGTTCCAAATCATGTGTTTCTTTTCTTAGTTCTCATCATTTAAATTTTACAAGCAGAGATGAGGCAAAACAAAAGTCACTGCTTATAGACCAGTGCTTGCTATCAGTGACACAGTAATCGAAAAATTTACAACAGTCCAACTATACTAGAACGAACAGCTCACACGTTAATCGCTCAATATAATAAACCCTGCTATGCTTCCACGCGTCTCTAACTGAAGCCTAGTTTCAGGTCGACATTAGGTGTACCATTTTCTGCCAGTTTATCAGTAACCATTTCTAAACCATTTCAGCCTTATTGTTTCGACTACATTTCCAGGATAGAAAACCGCGATCTGCTACCTCGTTATGTCAGTTGCCAACCAACGGCGATTTGTAAAATCGCGAACAGAGCAGCGATTGTTAATGGCGAAAACGATTCTCCATCCAAAACAATCCTTTACTAAATTCGGTACCAATCAATTCCAGCCACAACATATTCAGGTATTTTAGACTCACGAGCAAAAAACTGAAATTCAGCGACCTGGCAAAAGTTCATGATCTTAAGCAGCTCTCTTCCTAACTGAAGATCATCAAATTGTCCAACGCTCCTATTCGGGAAATGCCACGCTGACATAAGGCTGGAGGCATTTCAGAAAAGAGAAGAAACGAATGCTGAACCCTCAAAAGTGCAAAAAATGTGCCTCCTTACCGTAGAAAGGCTAAAATCGAAAAAGGCCGACCCATAAAGGGGAAACTAAAATACTCTGGCCGGGATCTCGTTCGGGAAAGTAATGGCGCAACTTTCAGTATGCTGAAAAAATAGCAGGACGAATCGAAGCACTATGCTGTCGACCCCTTTATTCGACGGGACCCCAAGCAACATTTCACCCTGCAAAAGTAGCTGAAGGATGAGTGCTGGTCATTCGGCTTGGGAAAAGCAGAAGCAGCCTTTATAATCAAGTACTCCGAAGTACCCCTTTCAGTAGATGGCCCACGAAGACCTTAGCACGGCATAGACAACCCTCAGCAAATGCTCGAAATGCCGGGACATCATAAAGTAACATATCTCGCATCCCCATCGCCTATTCCGAGAATCACACCAACGATCTCGCTTTTTTAGACGCACACAATTCATTGATCGCTCTTACTATGTATGCACTGACAACTCTGCCAATCGAATGAAAACAAACAACTTGATAACTTACGGCTGGCAAAGCAAGCTACGAACATAAGATTAATCAGGCCAAAGTGAAATACAAATAATTACTTTGCTTCAAAACAGGAAAAAATAATGGAGAAAACTGCAACCGAAAGAGAAAGAGATCCTTGCGAAGAATCGTTCGTCTGTTCGAAACTATTTGAAAACTGACGCAAATCTCAGCACGGCAACTCGCTAGGAATAAACCAGGAAAATCACGCAAAGGGAACAACTCTGATCATTAGACAACATCATGGGAGAAAAGGCAGAACACTTTTCGGTATACTACGATAGGTGGGAGGCCAACCTCCATGGATGCCTCTCCAGAAATCTTCCATTGCTCACTCGAACAGCTTCGGAAAAAAAAGTTTATTGGCAATTGCGCGATTGACATGCACATAGATGTAAATTTGATTAGATTTCAGCAGAAGAAATACTTTTCGGAAAAAAAGTATGCCTACAGCAGTTAATGTTCGATTCTGGAAGTGGACGCGTTCACACGCACTGAGCTGTAACGTTGTGAATATTTCAATCAGCACGTACGCAGCAGCTTTCTATGCGCTTTTCATCTCAGCGAAAGCGCATTTTGGGTGGATATAGATATGTATATATAAAAATATATGTATATATATATATTACATGGGTGGGTATACTTATATATATATGTATATATATATATACAAGGTATGTTCATTTGCTTGTCAGGTAATGCTCATCGATGACGCAAAGAAGCCAGTGTAATTAAACTTGGCAAGCATAAGTTATGGCATCGTAACGACTCCCAAAAAGAGTTGCTCGCGATCCACGGACCTACGTATAACCATGCCGCGAAGGCAAAATACCTTACACATGAAAGCACGCCAACACAAGAATTAGGGCTTTTGTGATGCAGCATGTTGTAAATTACAGCGTAAATTGAGCAAAGTCCGGAAAGCTTTAGAAAAAATTATGGGAATCTTTGGGTGAAAATTAGGAAATCTTTCGAAAACGGGAGCATAAATTCCGGAAAAATGGACATAAATGGTCCCAAATTTGTGAAAAAAATAACAAATGTATCACCACCATTTCAGTGTGTGCGTCAATACAACTTCTTTGACCGTCGGTCGATCAGAAATGTTTCTGCGCAGCGAAGCGTTCCAAATTTGGCTCTCAGACATTTATAGATTAGACAGTAACAACTACTACCGCAGATGGCGCATATAGTATCAGCCCCTAGGCACGCCTTCCAGCTTCTTAATGTTGCTCATACGAGAATAACAGACTGTTCGTTCACTTGTGAAAGGACTGTAATCTGTTTGGGTATGATAATAGCTCTTGTGGAAAACTAATGAAAAAAACGCAATTTTTTCAATAGTCAGTCATTTTTACGGATATTTTCTTGTGGTCACTCTCGTAAACTCCACCTATATGCGCAAAATTCCCCAAGAAAGAAATATTACGAATTCATAGGGAATGAGCTCATCACTTACGATATTTTGTCCTGATACCGTATTTTCTTCTCTGCTTTCCTACAATTGCTGAAATTCTATTAAAAAATCGCAGGCGACTGCGGCTTATTTATGTGCCATTTCACAGAACGTGCTGCTTTTTTCATAACTGTTGTTCGATCAACCAATATAAAATAGTCCACTAAGCATGGGCGAATCGGCGAAGCCGTCTGAGAATGCCCCACCCTTTAGCACTCTAGACGTTTGCTAAGCGTCGCTTCGCAAACGCATTTTGACTACGCATAAGGCGCATTTCGATTTCTCGAACAGCCTTTTCACCACTTTATGGTTTCCTTCGGTCACACAAACTGTTCATAAAATTACATAGAATCCGGCGTTTTTGTATATGATGCAGTAAACTGCTTTTGCTTGTGTGAATGATTTATAATTTTTGCGGCGGCAGATTCAGAGTTGGTTATTTGTCCGAACAGATTCTATGCCCCTGTCGTCAGTGATGAATTTAGCATAGCACTGTGGCTTCAGAATTGCTGTTTGAGAGGACGATACGAGCAGTCTTTCACCGACAAACAAAATTAAACTCACTGTTAAAAAAATGCGCGAACGACAGAAAACAAACGCCCGCTTATCGGTGGGACGAACGCGAGCGGCGCCAGCTCTTTCACTAGAGTGAAAACACTTGGGTAGTAGCCGATTAGACTCGAAGAAACGCGGGAGACGAGACGAAGAGGAAAAGCGTGCAAGGGCGACTTAAGCAGCAGCAAAAGCGTGTTGAGCAGCTCTCCTCGCAAGATGACGAGTTTTGGAAGTTCGTGCTGGCTATCTGCCAGCTACCGCACATTATTCCTCCGACAAACAAAATTACACGAAAAACAGAAGAGCTGCGCGAACGACAGAAAACAAACGCCCGCTTATCGGTGGGACGAACGCGAGCGGCGCCAGCTCTTTCACTAGAGTGAAAACACTTGGGTAGTAGCCGATTAGACTCGAAGAAACGCGGGAGACGAGACGAAGAGGAAAAGCGTGCAAGGGCGACTTAAGCAGCAGCAAAAGCGTGTTGAGCAGCTCTCCTCGCAAGATGAGGTAGGCAGGCGGAACGACGAATCCCTACAAAGATTCGATGCTGTAGAGCCGCCGCGTCACACTGAAGCCACTAGCGCCGAGTAAAACAACGACGCATGCGTCGATCAACGGATGAGGCACTGGCACTCTTTCGATGCGAGTTTTCGAAGTTCGTGCTGGCTATCTGCCAGCTACGTCACATAATTCCTTTAGCAATCCGACCGTCCGGAAAAACAGAAGAGCATGTCAGTAACGGCGGTTTTCTTTTGGTGCACAGCAGAGCCAAGCAAGCGTCGGCGCCCATATAAGCAGCAAACGCAAATTCCACTTATGCTTAGAAACATCCCTTTTCCTATGATGACACCTAGCTGATTCACTTTCTTCATTCGCAGCTGGCAGATTGATGTCAACAATGTTTTCATGAAGTACATAGATCAATAATAGCAGGAATTTAATTGCCCGAGGGTCGTTGCATGCCGGCATTGGGGGACAAATATTTAGGAATACCGCCAATGCAATCGCAATGAGACTTTCTGTGAATTGCTCTAAAAAAGTTTTACTCTGTACACAACGCAAAGGTCGCTTTCGAGGAAGCTTAATAAAGTTCAAAAAGTTTTTGTATGGCGCTACACATCCATCACTGAAGTAATTGGCGTGCTTCAAGTCTTCAAATGACCAGGAAAATATGCACTCTTTGTTATTTCATGTCACGCACTGTCGCTGATTATAAGGAGGCTCAAGCTTCCGGTTTCATTAGTTGATTGGCTCTATAATAAAGCGCTAATAGGGCTGATTGTTGAGTTGGTAATTCGCCCGTTCACGATGACGCATACGTCAACAGCTGTTTAAGGGTGCGGAGGAAATGTTTTGGGGCTAATTTCATACCCAGAAGGAACATGCTATTTTACACAAAACCATAAAAACAATAACATCTGAGAGGCCCATATTTCGACATTCCAGACTAAAGTTAAACCTTGCAAGAAACAGTTTTTCAATGTTCCAGTTGAAACACATCAGCAACTACCTGATCGATACTGTTTGTTCGTATAGAGCAGCGATATTGAATTAATGTTGTCGATATATCACAACATTTCATCCAACAGTACCGCACAGCGTAGTTATGAAGCACTTTTTCGGCCCACTTCGAAACGGTGCTGTGAACCAAGTGCACATTGCAGGTAACAATGCGGCTTTTTTTTCAAAAGCAGTGTCACGAGTTGGCCTAGTATGCATGCTTTGAACCGCTCGTCAGCATTTACTGGTCAGAGTGAACATCTGCAAAAGAGCCTGGGCGTTTCGTGACTATATACCTCAAATGTATAGAACTATAACTCGGGGACCAAATTCTAGGGTTATCGAACATTTTGCGCAATTCACTTTGAGACTGTGTACTATACTACCACAAAAGTAAACTAGGACTGAAAGTTGTCGGGCGAGGACTGCTTGGTGACTTCAGATGGAATATCTCCTCTCTCTTCCTTGCACTGTTTGTACGACTGCGTTGTCCAAAGCGTGAGCATTCTAGCGCAGTAAGAATGAGCATGCGTTGGCCGTAAGTAGCAATTTTTTACAATGGCCAACCGCGTGATATGCAAATTTTAGCATAATGTCAGGAAAGGTCGGAGATAACGTTCTAAGGAGTGACCATGGTTCTCTCCATTTCTTACCATCCTGGACAGCAAGTCGTCCACCAACACCCCTCCCGCCATTTCCCGTTAAAGCATTCCATTAAACACATTTTAACGGGTCACCGAATTAAATTGAAAGTTTATTCCGTGAAATGTATCCCTCTGTTTGTGTTAATACAACTTTCCACATCTTCCTATCACAGGTTTACACAACCGTTTATGAAAGCTGATGCGAAAGTCCAACTTGCATTATAACAAGCGCACTAGTTTTGTTGTGCAATTGCGTTTGCAGAAAATTTACCTACCACTAACAAGTCAATTACGGAGTCAACTGAATTAGAGACTGCTCTATTGCGAAGGTCTATCCAGGTGTAGAGCAAAAATGTTTGACAAATTTGTGGTGAACATATAAACGGAAAATGTTCAGGCAAAAAAAAAGACGTCTAAAGATTCAGCTACATGCAAAAAGACTTGCTCATGCGGAATTTCTTCTAATACTTCGCAAAATTAAAGTCGCGGTAAAGGAAGTATTAATTTCTTTCCGTACTGCGGAATTTGCTCATCTCTTAATAAAGTGCAAATGAGCTTCCGTTTAAGCGGCAAAGAACAAAGTGTAGACCTTCGCCCATCTTACACAATAAGGCATCTTAGAAAAATGTAGAAAAAGGAGATGCTCAAACTTAATTTTACAACATAGACGAAGTTTGAAATAATCATTTGGAATGTTTGGAATTTGCTTTCAACTGCTCAGTTCACAAATCTGCGCAACGATGGAGATGCAACTCAAAATACTAGGCCAAATCTGCGATGTTTGCTCCTAAGGCCTTAAAAATGCCGTCTGGCTAATGGCACAATATAAAAACAATACCTAGCTAATAATCATGAAGAGGAATACGATTATAAGACCAGGCGCATCGTCTTTGACTTGTTAGACTAGCATTGGTGCTGCGAGCTCGCAAACATAATTATTTGGGAGTTTTTGAGCTGTAAACGCTAGCAAATTATTACCGGTTGTCTTCATCGAAGGAAACTACAAACTCATGTCTCTAGCTTAGCTAGCTTCAAATTAGCGAAGATTATGTGAAACACATAATCATACAAGACCTGTTGACTTACGTTAAATAAAGCATTTGAATCATTCCTGTCTTTGGACACCGGCGGAACATCCACGCAGCTAGCCAACGCAATGTGTTAAAGAAGTGAAAAGCTGTCAGCTTTGATACTGAAAAGGTCAACAGTTCCGTTAACTTCTTCAAGCTCGTCGATGCGTGGTATTACTTAAGCAGCCGTCTGCCATCACTCTGTGAAGTGAAATACGGTCTCAACACTCGCAAACTCAAAAACGATAAATCCGGACTATGCGAAAAGATATGTAATTGCTTCCACTCAAAAGCCAGTAACTTCTTTGAATTGAATTGAACTGAATGGTGTTTATTTGGGCGAATAAAGAAAACTGCATACAGCAGTGAAGATATACGATGAAATGACACTGACATAAACGCAGTTTTTACAAGCGCACGTTTATGAGAATTACGCATACTCTCTCCATAATAGAAGAGAAACCATACAGCAACCAAGAGGAAGTAAATTTTTGGGACTCAGAGACAAGAAAAGGGAATGCGCANAAAAATTCTTTGGAAGGGATCACCACAACCATCTCTCGCGACGAACATATGCCACTCGAACAGTCACCACCACTGTTCGAAAACCGAGGCATTGTGAAAGAACGTCTAATGGTCTAATGTAGCAAATATTAGTGCGACTTACACTTTCCTCCACCATTTTCCGTCCCTCCAGGTGAACTCATCATTCTCCGCATGCGGCAGAAGAGTAAAACACTATATGAAGGCGAAAAACTTAATGATTTCATGCAGTTACAATTCAACGTAAGAAGAGGTCCGTAAAATAACTGCACTTCTCTTTCGGACAATACAAAAGAGCTTCGTCGAAGCCGAATTTTAAGTCATCTTGCGACGGCTAATGAATATCCTACCGCAAAAAAGTTGTTAGGTCGATGAAACATTTAGTCGCACAAGTTTTTGGAAGAGAATCAGTTTTGCCTAAACTGAAAGTTTTGTTTGCCATCGATGATTAAACAGAGCAATGCTTGCTTTCCGAACAAATTTACATCATGCATCATTGCATCTATCATGCCGTACAACAACTTCAACAAACAGCTTTTTCGTCACAATGGGGCGGCCGTTCGCTTACGGTTGATTATCGTTGGCAGAAATGCTTTTTCTACGTTATTCTAATCGAAAAAGTTGGCACTAGAATCCTCTGTAATCAAAATCGAGAAATTCAGCTGCTAAACACATCGAATTTTTGGAACCAATAGTTGCCCCTATGAAGTTCAGCTGCTATTAGCGAAAGTTTTCAAGGTGAGCGTTTTTTGGCATTTGTAACCGTCAGGAGTTTGCGAGAGCGTCAATATGCGATGTTTGACAGCACGATGCTGCAACTCCTCCTAATTAAACTTGGCTGCTGTCGAAGGACTCCAAAGAACGACACTGAGTAAAAATCGAAAGGTCATTGTCAAATGTATGTTGCTGCTTGAAGTTTTTTGTGAAGCGCGGTTGTAATGATCGCTTTTTCGAATAACACACAATGCCACTTTGACCGCCCATGCAAAAACAAATTTTAAAGTCCGAAGAATTTCGTGAAAACACACGTCGAACTTTACTGCGAGCTGGTAAACTTTTGAGGTTGTTTTTCTCTTTCGCTCATGAATCGTAAGTGCAATCGACATGCAACGGTAGCAGAAGTTTTGCATATCACTCTGAAAGACAATTAGTGCCCTTAAAAAACACAGCCTTAATTGTTTTCCAACAACGACTGTGGCAGATACAGACTTTCGACAAATGGTGCATTTTTCCGTCCACCCAGTATGCCCAAGAAATTCCATACCTTGAAAAAGACAGTGGCGATGAAAGAAAAGAAATTTAGATTACTGCTGAGAAAATGCTACTTCTGGCTGATAGCAACATTGCCGGGATTGTCCTCAGAATGCGCAAAGCTCGAAAATCTCAGTCGGATTAGAGGAGCAAAAAATTGCGCCGCTTTGACAGTGATATTCATTACTTTTCAGAGTAGTGTGTTGCAGAGATGCGATACGATCGATTGAAAGTCCAGGCATTTCGGTATGACAAAACTATTCATCTCTCAAAGTACGCCGAGAAAGTTAACAAATAAAAGTATCAGTTGAGCATCGTCTTAATCCATTTGTTTGTACATTGCGCGAGGAGTCTTCGATCAAGCCCTTTGAAAAAAAAAACAATTTTTTTCAAAAAAAAAGGAAAAGTAGTTTTCAAAGAATCGATAGTAGCCGTGAAGAAACGGTGGTAGCCGTTGATACCAGAATGCAGCAATCGTACACTGCGTTTTCTCCATAATGACCAAAAATGAAAAGGATATTTCGATTGCTTCGTTTGGAGCTCACTTGTTACCTCATTGCATTAATACAGTGTAATGCAAACGACTGTGTTCAAAAAATTTCTTCGCTTCTTCGAGAGAGGCAAACGGAAAACATTTTTCAAAGTGAACCAATCGTTTCGTTCATCTTATGAGTCGTCCCATTTCGACTGAAGAACCAATTCAGAGACTGAGCAACATACGCTAAAGTAGTCAAACCATCGGGCTCTTGTTAGGCGCTGAAGTGGACGTTGCATCCTTGCTTAGACAACGAAACGGTTTCGAATTCTGTTGTCCATCGGGTTGTATTTGGCCAATGTTACAGCAACGTCGTTGATTATAAATTCGCTAAATATTAATACTATCTAGAAAAGTGAGGAGAGAAATGCATGCACTTACTGCATTTGTAGATTGCACAAGCGAGTTTCGGCAGTGCTGGCGGCGTTCATCAGTAGTGATCTCGACGTGCAATCTTTTATCTGAAATGAGCTTTGTTAAGTGGGCCTCTTTTTTTCCAGTAGATGAGCGTTCTCTTCCTGAAAAAAAAAAAAGACGAAATGAAAGAAGACATTATTTTAGATCGCCAAAATTAGAAATTAAAAAAATTCATGGATTAATATCTTTTGATGCACAGACGAATTGCGACTCTTAAGCGCTTTTCGCGATCACGAAAGGACGCTGTGGGGCCGTCATCCTTGAGCGTGTGTATGTGTGCACATATTCGTATGTATGCCTGTACCTGTTGCAACTCACCAACCCGCCCGCGATTGAAGAGTTTGAGAATGACTAATGGGAACGAGCGGTTGCTGAGAGAGCTGTCGTACACAGAAAATAATTTGACTGCAGAGAAAGATCAAAGGCGTAGTCGTGCTTAGAACCTCTTTATTTCGGGTCGAGATTTGGTCTCATATGATGCAAAATATTACAAATATAGGGCGCATTCAAAAGAGCTATGAATACGAAGTTCCAAAGGGGCGAGAAATAAAAATTTTTGGGGAAAGGAGTAAGGAAAATTCTTAAGAATGCGCTCCAGCAGCGCCAAAAATTCCAGTCATGTGAACAAATCATTTGACTGGCACTACTTTATAGTGAGTGTAAAGAGCAACTTTTTGATCATCGTCGATGCAAATATTTTGTGGAGCCGTGACTTTTTTTACTAAATTTTCGTGCATTCTATTGTGCGTCTTTGCGAGGATTGCAGAAAACGCATATCATGTCGCTTTTGACACACTTTCCAATCTATCTCATTCTTGCCAAATGCGCTTGAAGAGGTTTTCGTAGGGATTCTTATGAGAGAGAAGGAAAGCTGACAAGAAAAACACAATCCGATCATATAGGCGTGCTCACGCGCACCTAATAATTAAAAGGCATGAAAAACATATTGGAAAAGGTGGAAGAGTTTCATTTGTTCAGTAGCGTTCACGAACACTGACGTTTGTTGACAGCTATTTTATGTGAGCAACACAACAACTGGGTCAATTTGTTAATCAAGAAGATTGAGGCGATACTTGTACTTGAGCGAGAAAGTTGATGAAAACCGCGCCTGCATGTTATGTTTGCAGGAAAAGTGGTTTGTTTTCTCGCCATTAACTATGCAGAAATCACATGATAAAAGATCCAATCAAGTCATGAGTGCTGTGCTTCAAGGTAAAGGAAGAGCGAAATTGATAGCACTTCGCGAAGGCTTAGAGAGCGACATGAAAATTTCAATCTCAGCCAAATACTCTGCACGTCGACGCCTGATTTAAACTGCGTACTATTCGAAGGCTATCTTGCAATGACTGAAGATCGATTTTGAAAAATCCTCAGCATCCCAACCTGGTTATTTTGTTAAAGGATAGGACTCACCTTTTTGCCAGAACCTATTTGTATGCCCTTATTTATATCGGCCGCTTAAGAGCACGCCTGCGCTGTGTTGTATTACGCTTCGTTCTTTTTAGGTCTGGTGCAATGCTGTGCTTATAGTTCATTCCAAAATGAACAGGCACGGCATAACTGTATTTGCGCTGTAAATGCTCTTGAAAGTTCTATTAGGGAAGATTTCTCAGGGAGGCTAATATTTTTTTGCTCGCTGTTCAAAAAGCAAGCTCCACCGCTGTGGAGGAATGTTTAAGGCAAGACAAAGAGGAAGAAACTCTGCATGAGTCCCTGCGAGAACCTAAGATGAGCCCGGAATAATTCTATTTATGTCTCGTGTCAAGCATGAATGCTGATTCAAGCTTCAGCCGCTCAGAGGATATGTTTTTTATGTTTCATTATCCATCACGAGGATTGCAAAAGTAACCCTTGCGGTTTGCTATGATTCTAGGATTTAATATTTTTCATCCTCATACTGAAGCAATTCGCGGCGAAGCTAGTCCGTGAAGAAGTTTGCATCATTAGCAAATTGGCTGCTTCGTAGCAGTTTCATTTTTGCAAACCATCGCAATCGTACAAGTGCAGTGGCCGCCAGCGATATGCGGGGCCGGTCAGCTCGCACAGACTTCGAGACGAATCGTGCCGAGATTGAGAAAAATAATAATGATGTTGGTGATAGGTTTATTCGCACACGTAGGCAGCAAACACATGATATAAACGACATATGGCGCAAAGACGGTACACCACCCAACGAATGACTGTCGGTCGAGAACTGGAGAAAAGGGAGAAAACAAATATACAAACAAAAGCAAAGTTAGCAACACCAGCAACACTTAGCAGCGAGTGTTGCCATTTATGGGAGGCAATTCGAACAATTCATCAAGGGAGAGGTAAATATTTTCCCGAACAATATTATACGTCAAAGTAAAAGTGACGCAGCTCAAACGTTCGCAAACCCAGAGCGTTAACACTTTGCACCTATTTAGTAGTCGCAGCTGATCGAGCCTATTAGTCGTCTTCTAAATAACTGCAGTCAAATTTAAATAGTGAATATGGCTGAAAGGATCGAATGGAGACTAGACTAGGCTTACTCGAGAAGTGGACGAGCACAAATTGTAAATAGTCTATTCGTGTCAAAATTTCTTTTCTTCCAACCAAGTTTTTCTCTTCTAGCATTCCATTCCGCGTTACGTTACCGAATGCTAAGCAAGCATTTTTTCCATATGGCAGTTTCCTAGCCACAGTCCAGACATCATCACCAACAGATGAAACTAATTTTTAGGAGGAGAGGCAAAAGGGAATCTTCAGAGAGATTTTCGCGATCCTTGCTCACTTGACTTTTCAGCTTCAAAAAATTATTTCTTTTCTGATATATTGCATGGGTGGTGGTTTCTTCCAGTCCACACACAATTGTATGAACGGTGCGGTGCGTTAACCACAGTTTTACTTTCACAACGCCGAGCAGAAGTTCTTGTGAACAACGTGGGAATTATGCGAGAGGGTGCCACGATATCAATTTTTCTTGATGCTCGTTAAACAGCCAAATTCTTTTTATAAGCTTACGAAAACCAGATGAACAGCGCACAGTCAAGATGCGGTCAGTTTAGTTGGTCGGCACATCCGAACTGTTTGTGCCGACTAACTAGACCGAAAACTTAACTTGGCCTCTTTCCCCAAACTTTTGCTTTCTTCATGCAGAAATTTACATCTGAGGCTCTTTTTTAATACAAGCAGTGGCCAGCAGCCATCATGGCCTACTCTTCTCGCCAAGTTATATCTCATCCTAATAACTCGCCCACAAATTTGAGAGTGGCATTTATGTTTTATTTTGGAGCCCTATTGACGCTAAAGGCTATGCCTACAAAGTCACACCACAACAGTTTTTCAGCCGAAGAAACTGCCGAAATGAGAGACACGCACACATACACGCATATACATGTACATATGCGGGAGAGGGTAGGCCCCACAGCGCGTTTTGGTTGCTGCTGCGGAAAGCGCATAATAGTGAGAGCGCACATTCCACTGAAAAAGATTTTTAAGTAACCCGCTAAAACGCATCGATTTAATAAAAATTGGGGCGAATTTGCACTTTTCTTCGAAATTAATTTAACGCAATTTTTCGCTTTCTTTTTCATTTTTCGCTTTTTCGAAACATACTGAATGTTTTTGCTTAGATTCGCTCTCTCCTGTTTTTTTTTTTTTTAAATCCAATTACAACACTGAAACTGAACGTCGCTCTCATTGAGTTTTCTACCGAAAAATGACTCTCGTGGGTCATTTTTTGACGAGCAACTCAAACAACGCGTTGTACGTTTAGTGTAGATTAATGCGTGCACTCTTGCCATGATCTGAGCAACATATATGAAATATTTCCAGTTAAACGTCCATTTTCCTTTATGCGTTTTCGAATTATCGCAAAAAATGTGAGATGGAGGGTAATCGATAACGCAAAAGTGCGTAGGAAAAGCTTTTATGGGGTGTCAGCAAAAGAGAAGATTTAGTACAAAACAAATAATGTTTGTGAATGCAAAATACACTTGTGATAGCGTTTCATTGGTGACAGCGTAAAGTAGATCGGTTCTGAGCGCATTATTCTAGTACCCATCTGTAGCGAGAAGCGTCGCACAAAATTTTATTCTTCGCTTCAAGAATGAACAGAACTGCTGCCATGTAAATAAGAGCTAAGGAGCAAAAAGCAGATGAACTACAGCGTTGTGCTTTTTCCACTTTCGGGGCGTCATATTTTTCACAAACTCATTGTATAAAGCACATCGAGTTTAATTTTTGTGTGCACGTTTATTCCCACAGCCACCAGAACTTAATCTAGTATAAAACAATAAGATTATAAAAAATGAGGGCGTTATGACCTGGCGTTGCCAATATTGAAGCGTTTAAGGGGTGAACATGGCAAAACATTTTCAAGTTCTATCGGCGTTGAGGGTGAGATGATAGCGAGGATAGGTTAATTTAATTGAATGATTGGCTCCTTTACGACAACTGATGGCTTCATTCGGTCGAAGAGCGACATTATGTGAGAGGTTGTGTAGTCAGAATTTTATCTCGTATTCAGGCGATGCAATAAATGTGTGCATAAATCACGCTAATCGCAAAAGTGGAGACAGTATCGAGAATATTTTAAGTCAAAAACAGTTTTCTTTCACTAAAACGAGGTACAAGCGGCGAACAACATAAACCATGCCGACAAATTCAAAAAAGTGCAGCAAAAAGCAAGAAAAAACACGAAAAGACATAAATCATCCATCCATATTTGACGCCTAATTGCAATAAATGGTGCCATAAGTGAACTCCAACAAAGTTTCGAAGATTTTCAGCTAAATGAAGAATAGCAAACGAATTCCTATTCGTTTGCCATTCTAGCGTTAAACGAGAACAAGCACGCATTGATGAAAATGGCAGGCTAATCGAGCTCGAAACCACGGTCTTTTCGAGTGTGGTGCTCATTGGGAACGTGAGTAGAGGCCTCATTAGTAGGAATATCAATGTTGTGTGCTTAGATCACCGAATCAGGCGAAATAGTCTAAATCGGTTCTAGGAACGCGTTCAAACATACATATGTTTGTGAAACGTTTTAAGTTTTCAATAAGGCATAGAATTTACTTAATCAAGCGTCGTTTGGACTAAAACCAGTATGACTGGCATATCTAAGAAAATCTCTGACCTTTAAAATAAGTGAACGACTTAGAACAGCAACATTTTTGATGGAGGAGCTTACAATCAGATTAGTCTTACTTTGGGTACGACAAACGTCTATAAACGGCAGCCTGAAGAATCCGATAGAGTAGCTTCTAAATACCTTACCTCATGTACATGACTAATGACCAAGAGCAAAAAGATAGAGAAGATTTTGGGATGCTGCAGCGATAGAGAAGATGCTGCAGCGAATACTCAAAGCCTTAATCACCTGATCTACAAGAAGAGAAGTTTATTAGCTCTTCGAAGTTTCCGTCATTCCGGCCACTTGCCGAGTTCGCGCACATTCTCTTGGGAAAAGCAAGATTGCTATGGGGGATTTTGAAATCGTCGATAAACAAAAAAGCCATGACTTCGAAGGTTATCACGTCGGAAGGATCTACCTAATTACTAATATTGTCCACCGATCACGTCAAAAACTAGCTAAACGGTAACGGGTGATTACGTCGAAAAAAGAAAAAGTTATGCACACATCAATCATTCTAAACTGTGCCCTACTTAAACAAGTAAAAAGTGGTCATTAAATGACGATAGAATCTTAATGCCTCCTTTCTAACATGGTTTTCTACCTGAAAGAAAATCACATATCCATTGTGTAAAAAATAGGCAAAATTATGCCAAATTATGTAAAACCATGCAATTACTCTATGCTGTAAAATTTATGGAAAGGCAGGGAAAGTAGAAAGGAGTCAGAAGCGTTATAAAAATCGAAATACACACAATCAAACGACCTTTAGTACAATTCTATCGGACTGAGGCGTTAAAGAGCGAGTGAGACCAAAGTTTTAGAGCGGCGTTTCGAAAAGCCAAATCGACGGTTAAAGAATAAGAAGTGTTCTAATTAAAATAAGAAGTGGCTCGTTGAAGAGCAATTCTTTCAACCACTTTACGTGCACACCATTTGGGCGACAACAGTTTGTATTTCTTAAAGTCTGCTCCAACTCCTTTCTTATGACGAGGTTGAATATCAACATACTTCCATTTCGACGGGCGATCGCCCACGAGGAAGAATGAGACTGGAAGAAAAACAAATGAAAGTTGGTGCTCTTGTTCTCGCAGCCGACCTCTTCGTCGAAGAAATTGTAAAAGACGTCGTTCAGAGAACTGCAATGTGGAAGTTGATCGTGATAAAGTCTTACAGAAAAAACTATTTTTAATGACAAGCAATTAAGTAGGATTATTCGCATGCTTTCTGCGCTTAACATCGAAGGCGGAAGAGATGAAGGGACAGATTCATAGGCGCTGATGAAGTAACAAGAGAATGTGCAAGCTATGTCTCTACTACTACGATGAAGGGTTTCACCTGAGCAGTTTAAGCTTTTATGTCTTCCTTACTTACTTTTGAAGTGGAAGCGAAAAAAACTACGCAGGCGAAAACAATTACGAATGTTATTCGTCTTAGACAAAAACAGCTTTCATATGGCTTTATTTTTAGCTGATACGAGTTTAAGATTTCTGCAAATGTGAACGTAACTGTCATGCTCATTAAGACACCCTTAAGGCAATGAATGCCGTCTGACCGCACCGCATCGAGAAGAATATGCATTGTAAAACATTGCAGCATGTAAATTAATTTCTCAACGAGTGTAAAGACGTGAAATAACTGCACTGGTCGATGGATTACTGCCAATAAAACTGCATCGTTAATGTTGAATACAATAGTTACATGTCTACATTCTATGCATGTAACGATCGCATTTACCGTGTTACAACGGTCTGCTTTTGTGACATCTCACCGTGTTACGACATCTCATCAAATTATGTATGTAAGATTTATTATGTCCGTAAAGGTTTTCCTCTGATCCATCGATCATATTAAACTTATTCATTTGTTCATATTGAGAAAAGCAAACCTAAATTAACATATGTTCTTCCGTCTTTGTCCTAGACATTATTCCGTAAATAATGTCAACGATTGCACTGACAAAACAGAAACAACGCTTGTCCTCTGTGTTAGCGAACAAAATCACCTAGTCAGCCAAAGAGAGGGGATAAGATGACTGCGGATTAATAATCGTTGGATTGGAACTGCATACTGGGACGCATCCATCAAAGGAATTAATTGCCCATTAAAAAAACAATGAGGATTGCTCTCATTCGTGTTTTGTGACGCTGCGACAGCCGCTAGTGACTGGCACTGGCAATGTTACATGCAGTAACTGTGTCAAGCCGTTTTTGGCAAGGAATTGGTGGCTTCAGCGGCCTGCCCTCTGTGGCTGCACTATTTAAAAACCCTCGCGGAGCCAGATGAAGAAAACGTTGACAGATGCTACAAATGCTAAGATTATCGGCCAAAGTGAAGCTGTCGTGTCGGCCAAAGTCTGTCAAAATGCATCCTAGTTGTACTATGAGACGAGGTGCGGGTGCATGAATTCCCGAATAATCTCTGAAATATTATTTGCTTAAGAACATTGTTGTTTCGCAGAAGCATGTTTGATAGATATTCGTGTAACGTAGAGAGTAATTGAGACCACATAATCCGTGGGACAGAGATGGTGTAGTAAGTTTATGCTGACGTTTCGGCCTCTTGAGCCATACTCATAGCACAACAAGCTGAAAATCAACTGTCACTCTTCGTCAGCTAGAGTTTGAACAACGGCAGCTCTTCTATGAGTGGAAAAAAAAGGAAAGAAAAAGGAAGCAAGAAGAAAAACACGTAACAAAGTACGCGTAAGTGTACAATATATTCAGGTCTAACTTGGAGACAGCAATCAATGAGCGGTATATGAGATGAGATCACGGGAGAGGTTGTGAATATTGAAAGAAGGGGGGGGGGGGGGGGGGGGGAAGAAG
>JPKZ01000986.1:1264849-1322529 GCA_000803305.1 Toxocara canis
GCAGAAACGTTTGCATAAACTCATGATACCATCTCTCTCCGACGCACTATATGGCCCAACTACAATCTACCTTATATGAAATATTATTCTCAAATCTGCTTGAATTTACAGCAACATAAGATAGAAGTCACGATAGCGAAACGGTGCATTTCTGTGTTCAGCGCAGACAATTGTGCTGATGTAGTTTCGCTGTTGATTAGCTGCAGCAGTGAACTGCTGTGTGCGTAACAAAAGAAATACGTATTTCAAATGTGCACGTTTCAGAGCTGTGCACACGAAAGAATGCCCCGTTTATGTGCTCTTTGGTTGCAATACATCATAGGGCTTCCTCCAGTGCTCATAGTTTTGCCACATTCCTTTGCTTCCCTTGAAATCACTTAGTCAATCCGCCCGAGCTTTTCTGAACTGTGATGTATTTCTTATGTTGCCAATTCGTCCGAACCGGCTCTCCCGCGCACATTCTTCTTAACACCTATTCGTTTGACCATAACATGCAGTGGGTTTGTTGAGTGCTTAGTAGCAGCGCAGGTTGATTTCAGTCATTAGTGAATTTGAATAATAGGGCAATTTCGAGCAGAAGGGGTAATTTCAATAAGCTCTTTGTTGCTTTCTTAATCGTACTCGTGGAACAGTGTGACCAACTTTCTTTTTCGTGAACGCTGTCGGCTTCGTTCTGTGCTACAGAAATGTTCTTCAGTGCCCGTTTTCCGCATCCCCACCACAAGTGGAAAAGAAACTGGTCATGAGTAAATGGCGTAATTGTTGCGGTTAGTGCTCTCAGTCGCTGGAAGTCGAGTTTGATCCTCACAATGCAAATGTTTTTCTTTGCATAGCAAGGAGTTATTGTTAATAACTCCTTACCCCGTTTCATTCATATATTCAGTGAGGTTTAACTGTGCTATCTCTTTTTGCTCCTACTCTTGTCGAACCCCTCTTTTTCGTTCATTAAAAAGGGAACTATGGAATGAATTTGTCTTTAAGTACAATTTTATGACAAACGCAAGCAGTCATATGAGGCAGAGAATGACGATTGCAAGGGAGCAGCTGGAGATCAAAATGGAGTCTTTCACAGGCCGGAGAGCGATCCATTCTTGTTGAGCTACTCTGTCCTTAACTGCACGTCGTCTGTGCCTAAGTAATCTGCATTAAAGGTGGAATTCGAGAAGGGCAAGTGGCATTTTCAAGAACTTCAGAATTGTGACTTAAACGACAATTATTCCAACCAATTTATGAATAAAATACAAAGATACGGCCAGCCTCGAAGCTGGAGAAATATCTTCTGCTAGAAGCATGTTTCTCTTATTTTGTTAACAGCCTTCTTCCTATTTGGGCAACAAGAACGGGTGGCACATAAGTGGAGAATACCACTAAAGAGCTGTTGCGAATGGAAACCTAAACTCGGCGATCGAATAACGAGCGATTGTATCGAATGTTACATGCATGCACGAACACACAAACAAAGCCACAGTTGATGTTTTGCACCTCTTAACGCGTACCTATCTCATTTAAATCGCCACAAATATCAGCTAAAATTTTTTTTTTCGAAAGCACGGAATCTGTCGAGTCGATTAGTGTTTTCTTCGAATTTTTTTCTTCAAAATAGTGTTCTCTCGAGAAGGTATGAAGCTTTCTATTGAAGATAATTTGTAAACAGTTAACGAATCGTTTAGTTCTTTGCAACTCTCACAATCGAACATTTGTTGCGGCTTATGATGCGTGGGATTTTGAAAGGTGGGATTTTTGATGTCTCGATTAGCAATCGTTTATGGCATCAACTAAATACGACACCTGTCATTTATTGTAAAAATATGGCATTCAACAATCAGTTGATTTATGATCATTAGTGCATCTGGATTGTTGATATCCGGATTCGTACTCATTGGCCACATTAGCATTTCATTGAAGATGCAGCAATGAATTTTGGAAGTTCCATTGCGAAGATTTGACTATTTTTAAGTGTTTATTAAAACAGTAGCCTTTAATGAATAGCGTTGCAAAAATGCTTAGAGCACAGCGTTCCTTTCCAATACGCTTCCTCAGTTGCCTGATTTTCCTATTCCACTTATATGCACCTTGATTTTGGTGGACTACGATTACGCCTTTTGATCGCATTCCCTTAAACATACGATTGAAGCTGTGATGACAAATTGTGTATTTCTTTTACGAACATCTGCTAAGGAGCGCCATTTTTGCATTGGAGCTCTGAAAAGCCCGTTGAATGAATGGAGAGCTTCACGCTTTTCACTTCACTTTAAGGTAACATTTTCATGAAGCGCATTTCAAACAAATCCTCTCACATTTCACAAATTGCCTTTATAATTCGCCATCCCCCTTATTGCGGCTATTTATCATTTTTTTTCTCACCAACTCAGGTATTTTATTGTGCTTTAAAATACACTATGCGTGCACGCTAGCTTTTTGAACGTGCTGGCCCTTTTTTCTTCGAACAAACAGTTATTCTTTATATTCATTTGAATAAAAATTGCTCTTTTTTTGGTACACAGACATTTTCGTGGTTTCCTTTCAGAAGTCAAAGCAGCGTGCAGTTGTTCTCATTAGCGACCAAATTTTTCCCTAACAACTTAGCAGACAACAAGCATTTTAGTTCACAAGTTCATGTAATAAGTTCCTGTACTCGATATGGCGCACTCACACAGCGAATTCACTTCCAACAGAACAGTTTTGATTTGTTTGTGTTGCTGGACGCTGAATATGTTATTAGCACAATAATGAAGGTAAATAACACTTTCAAAGAGGCATCTACTTTGTGGTAGTGACCACTTTTTAATATGGCTAGTTTGCACTATGCATTCACTGTGTTCTGCACGTTGCTGTGCCTTTCTCCGCTTTGGATCTATGATTTTCGTACTTCGAACGGCAGAAATACGACACAGCCACCGGAGAAAGCTTAGAGAGAGAGAAAGCGAGATCGATAAACCGACGAAGATAACAGTTTGTTGGTTGTTCTTACTCCTTTCGCTCACTCATCACCTTTCTTTACTCTTCCGTTCTTACATTCAGCCTTTGAATTATGCCAATATTGCAACGAATAATATACCAACATCGTCATATGTTGCCTTAAATTTTTACGCATGTTTCTCGTTAAACGTATCAGATTGCTCGTACGATATGCACTTTGCACAGTACTGGTTTACACGGTTTAACCAGTCCTGAAAATGCACGAAAAGCGTATGATGAACGCATAGCTTCGCACAAACATTTCTGCTCAGCTAGTAGTTAGAAAATCTTTGTTGATGTGAACAATGCGTAATGGTCAAGCGGAATTTCACAAAATCTCAACACCCAAAATATTTCATTCGCATTAAGAAATTCATTCATCTTCATGCTATGTTAAATGTGTCATGTAGCTTGCAATAGAAATAACGTCTTTACGAGTATGAATTGGAAGCATGAGAAAGAGATGATGTTGGATCTTTGGATAAATGTTTTAAATTAACCGCTCACTGATCAGCGTTTCAGGTAGGCGTTTTGCCCTTTGTTAGGGCGCTTTTTTAGCAGTTGTTGTCCTAAGTATATTACACTTTTGCGTTTCTCGAAGATATCATAAGTTGGCGGCCAGCACGGCTTTTGTCATGACGAATAAAACTGAGGGTAACTACTTCACTGATCGGATCCATCCACCTGCTTCCTATTGTTCTTCACGCTTCGTAACTCATGTAATATTATAAGTCGGGCCGATATTTTGTTTGAAAGCCTTCACATGCCATAAATTGAGTATGTTAAGTTCTCCACCATAGCTGTTTTGAATCATGATTTGAAACTACTAGGCGGAGGAATATGCCCATATATAGGTACAGATATAATGTTTACAAACGCACACACATGACGGTCAAATTGCGCGTTGGTGTGCTGAAGAATAGAAAGCCTATGATTGTTATGGATTTACATACAGTTTGATGAAGTTCCCGACGTTAGTCTACCACAGATAGTCGAAAGAAAAGGACTGTAGCCGGGGGTGACACAGCGGAGAAAGAATGGCTAAAAAGTGCGGATTTTGAGCAAAAAAATTGGGAAAATTTCTATGAAGAAAGATGAGTTTTGCAATTAGTCCACTAATACTTATCAGTTATTATTTAAGCATTTATTCCTAACAAAAATAAAAACTGCAGACCGAAACATAAAAGGATCTCTTTCTACCTAAACCAGTGGAAAGTGCTGCAACCATCAAAATCCTTTCCTTCGATAACAGTGGTCGAGTTTTAAATCAATGAATAAATAATCTCGCTTGTGAACGTCCCTCTCCACAAAACAAAGTTCCTTCTCGACCAAAACGGTTCTTTCCACATTTCTGCAAATTCTTCTCTTCTCCGCTCTTAAACAGGCATAAATATCGTCAAAAAAATTTTTGAAACCCCATGAGCGTTCATTGAAACTGTAAGTTTTCTTACCAACACCAAAAATAAAATTAATGAAAAGAAAGAGGGGAGGTGCTGAGTTGACAGATCTTTGAACGTGTTCATCCTGATGTATTCTGCACCAATAAAAATACACATGTTTTGACTATGTCCGTTAAATATTGCCCTAAACTTATATAACACCACCAGTAAGTTATACAGAATGCCTAGATAGGAGGCAAAGGGGAGTAGGGAAGGAAAAAGTGATATCGCTCGTTTTACGTTAAAAGATTCTTATCGATTCATTCATCTAACAAAAAAAATAAATCCGTCTTCCACACGTGTGTCAATAAAAGGGAGAATTAACCAACGAAAAAATATTTTATTCGTTTTTGAGTGTCCGACTAAACACGTACCTATCGTTGATCATTTCAGGAAATATTGCTACTGTGCGTTGGCAGAACGCGTTGAACTATGAATGAAAATGAGATCGTGCAATGGATCAGTGTTTTCAATGCAATACAAATGAAGTCGTAAATGGAAAGATGGAAAAAACGCACTGAACATGATGCAGCATTTTAAATATTTGGAGAAGATTGAGCATTGATCCAACCGCACAAAAGTAGTGCGAACGGAGAGATTTAGAAGTGTCTTGACTGATGTTCGGGCGGGATTGGAGAAGAGAGGAAGAGTGTTTCCGCTAGCTGTGAGCCGATCGGAGATCGACTCGACGGAAATGGGGATTCGAGGGATAAGTAGTGAACAAAAGTTCGAGGAACAAAAACGAATTTGAGGCTCCTCGTTGGGGATTTCGTGTGCGGCCACGACAGGAAACAGGTTCTCCGCATTACAGCTAGGCTGGTACTACGCACTCCAACGCTCTCATTTTTGCCTCCTTATCGTCAACTTAGAAGTACACTGTTAAGGTAAGTTGTAATCACTCACATCTTTCTCAAGAAAGACGAAAAAGGAGCTGCACATCTAGGGCGGACGATACGAACAGAAGGCAGCGACGCATTTATGAGTGAGTGCATACTATGAGACGCTTGGGAAAGAAACTTTACACACTTCGGTTTACATATCTGCTGATTTATCCCATGCCAAACTACACTTTACCATGGTGCAGTATGTGCATATTTTAATGTACTTCGTTCAAAACGCTGACCAGTAATAAAGGTAATAAATGCTGAGATAGCAATTCAACGCTCGCAAACCTAACTGTTTACAATCACAGGAAGCAAGCAAACGTGATGTGCTGCGAGTGCGAAAGTGATGCGTAACGAGCGCGATTGAGATAGCAATTCAACGCTCGCAAACCTAACTGTTTACAATCACAGGAAGCAAGCAAACGTGATGTGCTGCGAGTGCGAAAGTGATGCGTAACGAGCGCGATTGAGATAGCAATTCAACGCTCGCAAACCTAACTGTTTACAATCACAGGAAGCAAGCAAACGTGATGTGCTGCGAGTGCGAAAGTGATGCGTAACGAGCGCGATTGAGATAGCAATTCAACGCTCGCAAACCTAACTGTTTACAATCACAGGAAGCAAGCAAACGTGATGTGCTGCGAGTGCGAAAGTGATGCGTAACGAGCGCGATGCAGTGACGCATAGTGTTCATGAAAATGTTATGCAAATAGTACTTTTTCATTCGAACAATACTTTCACGTTTAGCGACCTATTTATATACTTTAGCGCTTAGCTTAAATGCCATATACATGTGGAATTGATGCATATGGCATTTAAGTTCGGCATGCACACAGAAAAAATAGCACTTTTTTCTTTTCTTCCCAAAAATTCTTTTTTTAACGCATCTTAGTGTACTTCTTCCAATTTCCTTCAAATGAAACAGCGCTTTTCAACTGCGACTATAGCTACGCTGCCCCTCGAATCGCTTAGTTATAATTTTGCTTTATAAAGCCTTGTCCAACACAGTTATTGCCACGGTGTGACAGAAATGGGAAGACTGGTGTGGGAAAAAGGTCAGGGGTGTAGACTGATGCATGCATCAAAGTACCACATTTTTTTTCTGCTTCATTTTAACACTGCTTTTGAATTCTTTAGTTAACGAAAAATGCTTTCATTATTTTGCTGACTTAGAGGTCGGATGCATTGGTTTACTGTTTTAATGACTTCTGTATAATATCCAAGTTTCAGATTAATGATGGATACAAAGCGCACTGTCTCTTGTTTAATCTTATTTCTGGTAGGTATGCGTTCGCTAAAACTGATTATGGCAACATCACGTTACTTTGTATGCAATTGCGTATCTGTCTGCCTGCTCTTTTGTTTGAACTCGAGAGAAAGTGGAGCTACAGCTATGAAATTTTGTGTGAGTAGCCTACATATGATGACCTCTTGGACCCAGCTTCAGATCATTCCATCTACATTGACAGCAGTCACAGGCATTTAAAACTGCCAAAAAATGCATGCTTTTTTCAAGCGGTCAAGTTGCATTTTTCTCGGAACGACGAATTCGTGCAAATGGTCGGGTAAGTTGAAATACAAATGAATGGTTGCCGCATGTTTTACCATTCATTGGAAGATGGAGACCAGCTGATGTGAAAGCTAATCCAAGATGGCGAAAGAATAGTAACGACGTATACTGAGGCATAACGAGCGAAATTAATAGTACAGTATAGGCAGAGTTTTATGGAAACCAAACGCAACACAATACAATCTGACATCATTTTTCATTCGCCCTGCGAGAAGGCATTTCATACTATTACGAGTATTCAGAAATGCTTTTTTGCCAGAATGATTTACGAAACGGGGGATAACAATAAATAAGTAATGGACCATGGATCAGTGAACAAGGGAGAAATGCTTCTTAGAATGTGCGACAGCACAGCTCCACAGTTCTTTGTTTAAAGATTTCGCGAAAATGGGCACAGTAAAAACTTTCGCACAAATTTTCTTTTGCGTTAGTGCCATACTCCCACCCATTCCTCCCTCCGAACGATCGTTTTTGGAAACGTAGAATTCGAAGAGACGTTTTCACTCGAATTCTTAACTGTTCGCAACGTCTAGGAATGGGAAATTTTGCAGTCGTAGAGAATTACTTACAAATGAGAAAATGAAAAGAAACAATTAGAAAGATGGGAATTGACGACGATACATTCTAATTATCGAACAATCAGGAACAAACTATTTGCACCATCCTATGAAGGACTAACTGCTCTACATGACTTTTACTAACAACAACAGACCAGGCACACCGAAATGGAGAGCAAAAGGCCAATAAATTATTTCGACCACATAGGAAAATAGTTGCAGCTCATATAATACGATAGATAATTTTCTGCTTAAACGCAAATCGGTACTAGCACCCTCAAAACTCGATTAAGGTAAAAAATAATTTGCACGAAACCTCATCGAAGTGAAAAAAATTCAAGCATTTTATATTTCACCACTTACTGCGATTCAAATGAGTTTGGCTAGCTCTGTTGTCGCTTCCAAGCAACCTGCGTTCAGCAATGCCTTCCGTCATCTTGTTTATTTAAACATTATATTAACTTTCTGCTATCATATCGACTGTTCACTCTAACTGTAAGTGGCTCTATGAAGTCGAGTAATTTTTGTAAAAAGGACGTAAACGCAATCTTATTAGCTGTATTTCCAGGAGCATTCATGCGAGGCGTTCGCCCAACTGAGTCCTCAAGATGTTACGAGGCAAAGTAATCGCGCTTCGTTTATGGTAAGGAAGTTGCGTAATAGAATATACGACAAAATTTTAACCTAAGGCCAAACCCCAGAAGGTGCCACCTTACCATGTAGAAGGCATGCAAGGTTGGGGTTTTGGGATGACCGGTTCATAATGTATACAGAATGACTCAGTTCTAGCCCGATTTCGTTTCATTCGATCGTCGAAATGGAATTGGAAGAACCGTTCAAATGGTCGACGAATTATTGCGGAACAGTGTAACTGTTACAGAACTATTTAAATCGCGTCTCTAATGGATTCAAACAGGTTCCTAAAAAAAATCTGATTTCAGAAGGGGCGTTTCTCAGGAATGAGGCAGAAAAATCTTCACTTGTTACAACTGATCGTGAAATAAAGCCAATGCAGTGTTCGAACACACATAGGAAAACAAACGGAGAGAATTTAATGACAAAATCTCACATTTCCGGTCGCTGCGGCTAAAATTCCTCTCGTTTACTCCTGATTTTATTCTGCTTCACTCTGGACTTCAATTTGACATTTTCTTATCCTCTATAGACGCCTGGTAGGAGTAACTAATTCGAGTTTTAAGGCTACTGTATTAGGCCTTGCGCGGCTTCTTTGTGGGTTTTAGACGTGAAGTTTACGTGATGTCTACTCGATTATCGATCCAACCGAAAAGAGAACTCCGAAAATGATAAACTCCGGAACAAGTTCGAATAAACCGCCTCAGATTGTAGCCGCGCCCTGAGCATGCTGAGATGCGAGAACGTGTGTAGCGTAGAGGAAGAGAACGCGCATTGACGGAATAGTCACGTGGCACGAGCAGAGGACAGACGCAGAGAACACATACGTGTAGCTCAAATACGAGTTTGCTATCGACACAGCTTGCACGCGGTGCGCACTTCGTCGTCTTTCTTGTTTTTATTTCGCTCACTTTGTTCCGTTTATCAGTTTGCATTCACAAACGTGTGAGAAGGGAACGTGAACAGAGCGGTATTTGTTTTACGCCAAACACAGGTAAGAGAGTGTTCAATTTAACAGTCCTGTTCGTAATATTTTTGAGCATGTCAAATCGTTTATGCAAATTCCCTGTGATGTCAGTAGATGCTCGTTTTAGCCATGTGATGCTTATACCACATCAACATGTGTCAATATATGCCAATATATGTTAGTCATGTTAGTCAATATCAATGTATGCTCATGCCATATGCTTTTTTTTCCACATTTTTTGTTGTTGCAAACCACCGAAAAGAAAGCCTGAAAGTTCCTCGTAGTTCGAGCAAATTTTGTATTAGAAAGGCTTCCTCCTTCATTGTGAAAAACTAAGGCGGCCATCGCCAACCGCAACCATCGTCACATTAGGCAACTGTTGTAGATAAACGAACTCGCATACTCCTTTTGATGTTTCATCACGCTGTTTGGTAACCAACGTCTTCATAATACTCCAATTTGTGTTCAAAACTTCCCGGGATCAACGAGTGAAAAAACCGAAACCAATTTTTTCCATTCTTTTAGTTTTTTTTTTTTTAAATCGTTTACGTATAATATTGCCGAAATGTTCGCAGATGCATTCGGCTTTTCAATTTCGATACTTGCGATCTATCTCAGCATCAAGCGACAGTTTGAATTAATGCCGCGGAAGCACATTAAAAAAAACAAGTTTTCTGCTTCTTAAAAAACGTTTACTTTTCACCAAAAGAAATCGTAGTTTCCTTTATTCTCAAGAAAACGGTTTAAGACAGTTTATTTTCAAAATAATTTAACTCATCAGCAAAGAAAAAGCGGACCTACTCGTTGTTCCATGTCAGTTTGTCATTCGATCAATTACTTAAGCCTCTGAAACGAAAGAATTAGTGTAAGCGATTGCCGTATGATCATTTCTCAGTTTTCGCTGTTTTTCGCTTTTATGTGAGCATTATAAAAATTACGTAAATTCAGTGATAAGGAGCTCAGTAGGAAGCACATTTCGATCGTTCTGATATTGAAATCAGTGAAACAAGCGCGCTTTTCTTTCTTCTCACAAAGGACCTTATCCTCGTAAACTAGGTTAACGTTGACGTTAACATTCAAACGAGCGATCATGAACGGATCTGTTTTCGACATCAAAATCGGTTAGCCACTCAGCAGAACGGTTACTCGACGTGCTGGTCGTTTAGCAGGTTAAACCAGCTCGTATGCATCGGTGCATTAAACACTGGTTAGCTTGGAGTAGCGGAATTAGTGCAATTAGGATTAACATGTGAAGCATGCCTTCTGTAGCACACGTTTGCCGACTGTATTGTCCAGGTTTCTGATACAGATACAGCTTCTCGTTCGACCATTATGGCGTTTATGTAGTGGAGCGCCAAAATCGGTCGTTTTGTGGGAGACAGAGGGCTATTTGTCAATAATGGTTCCAGTTGTGTAAGGGTATTAGTGCTTTGTGTACGGTTCATGCAAGTTGTTAAAGGAAATTTTAACGCTTACCGCTTTCGTATACTGGACTCTTTTAAAGCCAGTGCTTGTGCTTATGACTACGCTTCAATGGTTTGACTTCATTCACCCAATTAGATCGGTTCAACGCACCATTCGTTATGTGGAAAGCTTCTGTTTGTTGAAAGCAAAAAATCATTCATAATTGTTTGTTCGTCATACTCCTCAACCCATCAATCACGGCGCGTTCTCAAATTGCCCTCTAGGTGGGAAAAAAGTGATTGCAAGAAAGAAGCGTCATGTAAACGTATCTTTAAAAAGCAAATGGCTTTTGAAAACGTATTTAAGCAGCATCAATGTTGCAGATCATCTTGAATGCATCGGAATGTTGCTCATCTACTGTTTTGTGTTTTCAAATAGAGCGAGCGTCACTTTCCACATTTCTCAACGGCCATTCGTCATAATGTGCAACTTATTCTGCTCAGTTACAAAAACGACTGCAGCCTAGCGTGCTCCTTGAAAAATCCCCGTTCTCCGAAAACGGGATCTGGGAAAACCCTAAAGGTTCTTTACCTACAACCGAATAGTTCTGAGAACTTGCTTTGTGTGTAAGTTTTGTTCAGCTTATGTTCTAGTTGTATCGCTCTGATCATTCGTGACGAGCTGCAGTGGAAATCATGTGGAGAAAGTTCGGTCCAGTTGGATTATATGTGAAATATTATAACTTCTGTAAATTGTACAGCTTAAAGAAGTCATGTTTAGAGCATCTAAATGTGGATAACAACCGCAATGAAAATCATATGCCATTTTCCTCGCTCGTCGATTCGAGTCAGATTCATCGCCGATAACGCAGTTCATTTCTTTGGTGATGGTTCGGTGGACTGTAGCAAACATCGTTATCAGTAATGTACGATAGTTGATCAAAGAATAAGATAAGCAGCGTATGCGATACAAACACGAACTTTCAGAGAAACGGATTAAATTCAGTCGTTATTTGTTCAGTTTAGGCAATCGGTTTTGAGGGTATTCTTAAAGTGTTCAAACGCTGTCGTTAGTGCGGAATGTTCAAGTTTCATTGCGACATACAGTGCCTATGGGAAGAAATGATAGTCGCAAAATAACTGGTTGTTTTAGCAACATTTTTTTTCGGTTTGTGAAATACGCCTCAAAATTTATTGCGATGCTTTGATTCGCGAAAACTTCGGAGAGAAATTCCTATGCGAGCATTAAAAATTATGGGATGTATGCTTTGTTGCGTCCGGCTGTCGCTGAATCTCGAGCAAATTCGATTTACTTTTTTCTCTTGAAAATAAAGCACCTAAATTTTAACCCTACCGGTAATGATTATCGTCGCTCATATTTCTTTTCCCTTCTCGCTTCTCCCACTCCCCTTCCACCTTTCCGTCAACAATAATCGCAGTTTTCGGACATAATTTGTCCCAATCCTGCTGGATGCCTTTTATTCAGTATGTTAAAGCGGTGTTTCTGATGCTACGAGGGACCATCACAGATTCTGCTCAGTCAACAGATGCTGTCTCTTGCCATGTGTCGGCGTTATCTTTCATGTTCCAACCTCTGCGCGCCGATTAAATACCTCTGAAACACCATCAAGCAGAAACTTAGCTTCATTTGCGGGAACAAGCCAATCCTTTTGACGGTGAATACGGAAAGTAATGCATAGGTGATATCTGTAAATGCTATGAACCGTTTCGCGCAATTTATGCACACGATGTTACATCTACGTATGCGCTATAAACGAAAACACGCAATGCGACAAGTGTTCCAAAATTGCAACGGCATTTTCAGTGTCAAGGTAGTTGACAAGTAAATGGTAGATGCCGCAGTGTCAAATAACAAGACTAGGGAGGTGTAAGGGGTATCGAGTTTAGAGGTATAACAGCGGGGGTTGAGAATAAACAGAAGGGGAAGGGAAGACGATCATTTGTTAGAAACAATGAAGTGAAATAAGACTGCAAAGTTGCGTCTCTATCAGCTTTGAGCTACTGCAGTACTGTTGTTCCGTCTCCTGTCTCTGCTCGTGCTCATCGAGCCTATGAATTTGAAGCTTTTACGCGTAACTTTCGTTTCATTTCCCTGCGAACTTCAGCCGTGTACTCATAATTTTACAAAATCATTCTCTTTCTTGCTTTTATGGTTCCCATCAAAGTTATGCTCCCTCCCTCCACCCATTGCTCTCTCTTCCTTTCCCTGTGTTATACCCTTACCCCTCCCCTCCCTCTCCCCGTCCATTGACCACACATCCCTTTGGTTTTTTGTTGGATATCGCGACGACCATGGCCAGTTACAGTAATTAATTTCTTAAGTATTATCTAGGCGAAAAATGATGCCATCTGAACGTCGAGACGTTTGCCGCTTTATCTACTCCCCCTTACTGTGCAAAAATAATTCTTCATAAGCCTACAAGAATTATTGAAATATACGTATTGCATCCCAATTTGCCTGCTTTGAAGTGTTTTTTTTTGATGATGTAGACATATTTATTATTTAATGACTTGTATTATAAGTGCTGCATTTCAGGATGAGGTTCATCTTTTCCATGTTTTCTGGCATCTCTGCTCATTTATTCTTCCTGTCGATCCAAGAGACCTTATTGGTTTAGATCTCATTGTCACCTCTTTTCAACTGCTAAATAAATCATTCCGATCGTAATCGCACGACGTACTCTGACAGCTGCATCCATTGATTCTCAGTTATTTTGCTCAGAAGTTCTCCGAATTATTTCTGATTAACGGAATAAGTCATATTTTTAAGAATTGTTGGAATCAGTGAACCGAACCGATTAATTTCGACCGACACATATTTCGCCTTAAAGTTTCGCTATTAATTCATCAAATCTTCTCTGCCGTTGTAATTTTTTAAAGGAACTATTATGCCTTTTAAACTTTTACACAGTTGGTCTTTTTTAGTTCTGTCCGTCGGTTTGAAGGTGCTATTGTTTGTAAAAAAATCGGGAGCTATGAAACTTAATGTGCTACATAAACAGAATTATGTAGCTCTCCAAACTCTTTAATTCAGTCGTAAGCTGAGTGTTGAATGAATTCTTCATTATGCTTGGTGCGTTATTTCTTCCGTTCCCGCAATCTTTGAAATAACCAGAATTGCCAGTTTTATTCCAGTATGAGATTTTTCTATTTTTGTTCCCGCAATTAACAACCGTCTGGCACGACATTTACATTGTTAAAAACAAGATTTGCTTCCGTGTTCAGGAGTTGCCTGAAGTCTATGCTTTGCCAACCAAGCTTCGTTAAGTTCGTTGACATTGGAGCCGCTCCTGTGATAAGTGATATGTTATTAGCGGCCATGTACATTATGTTTCCGTAAATGTTTGCTTAAAAAAAGAAAAAGCAAACAGTTCAGTTGGAGCCCCTCATGTCATCCTCATAGGGCATTAAAAAACTTTAAAAAAGTCGAATACACTCCTGTAGATGTAGCAGTTTCCAGCGCCATTATATGTCAGCTGCTTTCTCATTCAAACGCCTCTGAATGCTGCAGCCAGTAATTAGTTTCCTTCTCTATGTCAGCTGCTCACGCCTTAAACCATGCACCCGTTCTTCGACCAGCTACCAGCTACTCTCAAAGAGCTTTGTCTTAATGAGCATCGAAATCTTCGCTCCACTCAACGTTGTTCCGACGTGTAGTATGTCAGGCATCCTTACTCTGTAGATAACAAAATCGTTCACAGAGGAGACGAATTGCAACTAGCGCATGCACGATTGCTTTCATTACATTTACGCGACAGTTGGTCGCCATTCTTTTCTTATCTCTTTATTCGTTTCTTTTGGTGGAGGTTTCCCGGTGCTTGTGCTTCCTTTTGTTTCCGCTTTTAAAATGAAAGCAAAATTCCTCATGCAGTTAAAAATGGCATCCTGCTGTTTCTTATCTGTTATTTCTATTAATTAATGACTTGAATTTCAAAGCTTTTTTAATTTGTCCTTTCTTCAAGGCGCATGTGCCAAGCTTCTCCCTGAACTGCAAGGGGAAAGTTTTCGAAACGGATCTTTCTTAATTCGTATGATTCCTCAGTGTGATAAGAAAAATCGGCGAGCACCGTTATCTATTCTTTTTTTTTCTACCTTTGAATCTTTGTACCAAGACCTGCACATATAGAGGTGGACAGTTGCACGTCAAATGTAGCTTTCTTACGCAGAGGGTAAAAAAGAGTACCGATGGACCAGTTCATGTTGGCTTTTGTAGAGATTGATACAGTTAGCTGAAAATTCAACATTCGATCAAGAGCAACAAAAGCGATTGCTAAAAGTTCGGCGACCAAACGTCATGCAATTTACACTGATTATGCTACAGACGTGTTCTGGTTCAGGTAATTTGTTATTAAATAACTCTTTTCCTCGCTACACCCAACAGCTACAAACAAACTAACATTGATGCGACAGTGAGCGAAAATTTTGTCCGCTAGCGGATGCACTATAATCCGCACTGAACTCACTCACTGATGAAACGTTGACGATATAGTAGCAGTGTTTCTTCTCATGTGAGAAATACCCAATATGTTAAGTGGTGTTTGAATGTTGCTGTATGTAGTGTGTGTCGTCCTTGGCGTTGACGGTACCAGTTAGCGAATACAATGCGCCAGATAGGTCAGTCACATTGTTTTACATAGGCCCAAATGCGCGTATTTATTGTTTGCGACTACCGCATGCTGTGCGGTCCAGTTGATTGCCACATTCATTCGAGCATAAGGACTACAGCTAATCTTTGCATTAAGTGGCTTTAAATATTTGAAGTGATTCGATGTAATGCGAACACACTTGAAGTTGAATATGGTATTTACGCTATCCGAAACGGTTCATGTTTTCGAAGGCAGACTTATGTATGCGCCATGCAGAATGCAACTGTGCAGTTGCTGAATGTGTGCATATTGTTATGCTTTATTAAAGGACACCCAATCTGCAGCGTTCTTTTCAATCCTTTAAATAAATTGTTTCTTTCATTCAAAGCGAAAACGAATATGAAACATAGATTTCGGTGAATCTAGTAGGAAGAGCGGTTCATTGTCCTCAGCGCTGTGTAGATGGAATTTTTTTTAATTTTATGAGAAAGTTTTGCTCTCGTTTTTTTTTACTTGAAATCATGTCTTTCATATACGCCAGCGTCTCGTGCAACCTGCTTCATTTCACATCCTCAGTGAGCGTAAAATGACACAATTAATTTAGCCAAAATGAGACGGTTTGAAGTAGCCTAAAAAATAATGAAAGACATCATCTCATCAAAGACGCTTTCAATCATGTGTTACCTATTGTCGTATTAGCAATAAACGTATGGATCCTATCGTTGATCTGCTTGTGCGTTTGCTCCACAGCAAGGCAACTGTTATTGCGTGTATAATTAAGGGAGAGTTATCGTTACGATCGTCAACGTTTATTGTATGTAGACAGCTTTCAGAATGGTCTCAAACAAACAGCTGCCTGAAGTTGAGGTTGCCGACATGGTATGTACTGTCGCTGTCCGCACCCTTGTCAATCTCATTTACTCTCGTTCTTAAGACGACTTTATTTTAACTGCGCATGCTTTCATATGTTAGTACTGATGATAGAATCAAAACTTTTTATTCTACTGAGGAGTTTGTTTGAAATCCATAGTTAAAGTAAATGTGCGCTAAGACATCAGAGGTTTTCGCAAATTGAAAGCGTTGAACTGTCGCCAAATGTTTGCTTATTGCCTCCCATTGAATAATCTTTAAAAGAGACTTTCATTCGATGTCGAAATTATACAAGGTGTATCATAAGTAGCTGGACCGAGTTTGAAGAACCGCAGCTTTAGAATGAGTAAAGGTTCTTCATATTTTAAAATAAATTTATTAGGTGAAAGGTAAAAGTAGTAACAGCAACATACAACAGCGCGCATTGGCTTTTTTCAGCTGAACCACCGTTTGCATTAGTGCACTTTTGCAACCGAACACTGATATATACGCGGCCACAAGTCAAAAGTAACTTTAGCAAAAGCAACTTTTATGATTTCCTTTAGGTCATCCGCAGTGGGAGGTTACTTGTCATATACGATGTGCTTGACAAAAACCTCATTTAAAAAATCGAACAAGTGAGGTCAGGGCCGTTGGGCGGCCCGATCGTCTCTCTTTTTTCCAGTCCTCGAGATAGGGTAATTCGCTTACATATATTTCCAGCATAAATCGAACAATGCGCGGACTCCTTCATTATGCATATAGTTGCGACTCGCTTCTTTCACCAGTGGTATATTTTTTTCTTCAGTAACTGCATCTGGGATTCTTCGCTGACAGTTCTGCGGAAAAACATATAAGCAGGAGTCGCCGTAAAGAAGTTCATGCCCAAACAGTGTATTTCATCATTTTTCGACGTGTTATACTGTGATAATTAAAGATTATCTGCTTTTATTACACGTTGTGCTGCCCGCTGGACATGTTGGACTCCTTTTGTTTTGTTTTAATGGAAAATATCATCATCAAAAGGATGCGACCGACATTTGTCTAGCCTCATAATACGTTTCATGTCAAGTAAAACAGTCGGCTCCAGGTAATTGCGTTGGCAGCAGCGATTGCAACAGCAGGATGTCTAAACTCGTTTCTGAACTAGCGGTTCGCCCTGACATTTCTAAACCTCGTTGGGATCAGTCAACTTTCGAAGGACGAGCACGACATTTCTTTGTCATAACAAATCCGCTCAACTTGTTCGTCTCGAATCAAAGGCTCGAGGAATCCAAGAAATTGGTACTGGATTACAGGTATAAGTCTCATTTACTGAGTATTGTTTGGTCGCACGGAACGGTTGATCATACAAACGAAAATTTCTAAACAGGCGCAGCACATCGGAGACAAGAATGTTTCTGGTTTCTTTCGGGATGCGCGCAACAATAGGTATATTCAATAGGTGTATGATAGACAATATTTCCCACCGTCAACTTTTATGAAATGAAAGGTTTGTTTTATACACGTAATTGTTTCACCGTTTTTTAGAGTGAGTGTTTCATCAAGACGAGGATATCTTTTTTTACGCAGCGCGTTTTAGAGTCGCTCATTCCTTGAAGACTTTACTTTGACATTGTGAAAAGCAAGTTAATTGTTATGTCGCTTCGTCCTTCACAACTCAAATACGGTTCTTGCGCGCTCGATCCGCTCTATCTGTGTGCTCTAGTTTATGTCCGAGAGCACAAATGTCCTTTTTTTTCACTCCAAATTGCCGCCATCTAAGCGTGTTTTACCTCGCAAAGGTTAGTTTTGCAAAAGCAGATGGAAGCACTGCCTCGTCTCGAGTCAGTTTTTAAAGCCGAAGTTTCAGGCGTGGTGTAGTGCCACCAGACCTAACTGTCGACCAGTTATGGCGAGCGAAGCAAATATTCGATTCGGCCTACCATCCTGCGACGATGGAGAAAATGATTCTACCAGGGCGCATGAGTGCTCAAGTTCCCGGCAACATGTTTCTGACCGGAGGAATGCTCACCTTTTACAAGTTCGATCATTGCTTGTTGCATATGTCTTTTGAGCGTTTGAGCAACTGTTTTTATTCATTCGCTCAATTTTTTAAGTGAATTTTGTCATTCCCTATTTTTTCTGCAAATTATAAGGATCATTTGCCTGAAATTCGCCATAGCCTATTATCCCATCTCTTTGAAGCTCCCAGGGAACGGTGATGTTCGCAAATCTCACTGCTATTTTCATGGCTGAGACGTTGTGTGTTCTAGTTTGGATGTGAGTGACAGTGATAGTGTAATGCATCATTAAGTAATTACAAAGTTTTCCTTTTCTATCATCCTCTTTCAAAAGTTTTTTTAGCAAATTGTTTTTTATAGCATTACTTATAAGTTTCCAGCTTTATGAACAGAATTTCCTCTGTTTTACCCGGAATTCCAATTCTGATTTTGGAAATTCTTAGTATGTTAATGTTGTGGAGCAGTAATTTTAAAGGCGTGATGGCATCACAGCGAAGGCAGCTCACATACGTTGAGTTTTGCAGATCGCCGGTTAGCGTAATTTTCTGGCAGTGGCTTAACCAGACGTTTAACGCGGTCGTGAACTACTCGAATCGCTCAGGGGAGACCACTTCAACGAAGCAGCTAGCTGCATCTTATGTGTGTGCCACCGGAGGCGCTCTCTTCGCCGCATTAGGACTTAACTCACTCGTTAAGGTAGCGTTCAGCCAAGCATTAAATGGCGTCTAGAAATCGAGCCATCAAATTGATTGTATTGATTAAGGCGACTGTCAATCTTTTGGAACAAGGATGAATGAAAATTTAAGTTTAATGAAAGTGAAAGACGGTTTCGCACTTGAATTTTCATTATTTCAGACTGCACCTCCACTCGTTGGTCGTTTGGTTCCTTTCTGCGCGGTTGCTGTTGCAAACTCAATAAATATTCCAATGATGAGATCTCAGTAAGTTTTAGTAAAACGTATTTCTCTTATTTCTGCTTCTTGATTCACCTCAGATTGTTTTCAGAACTGCGCAGAACAAACCGAACACTAGCTAGCACGTATCTGAGATAAAATTTACGGTCGGCAGAGAGCAGGAATGATGGAATGATTATGACTGAGTGCGGGCACATCATCACTTTATCAAAGCTGAGGTGCCGTTCGATATTCGCTGCACCAAATAGGCCCTTTCGGGCATCTGATCGAGATATGTGGTGCTATTGATATCATTTGCACAGTATTTAGTAAGGAATTTTCAATTTTCAGCTTCGTGCGAGTACTTTAAAATACAAGTGCTTTTGCTAAAAATGACGTTGCTGGAAATGATTTGTGGGAAGCGGAGCAGAATTTTCTTCCGAAACTGCTCAACTATATGCTCCGGTAAGCGAAATGCAACTGCAGCTCATCTATACCAAGCAGTTGTAATTTGTGTACTTTGCAATTGCAATTTGTGTACTTGTAATTCATAATTGCAATTTGTGCGCAAAACATGCGAATGTACCGTGCTTCAGTACATTCGGGATTTCCATTAACATTTGGGATTACCATCATTGATTGCGCAGTGCAGTGTCGGAAATATAAGCATATTCTTCTTTTAAAGTGAAATCACTGCATGCGCCGCATTGAATCGGAACGATGCATAATCGTGAACTGAAAAAAGTGGAACAAGTTTTTAAAGTTTGTTTTTGTGCCGACCAGGTCTTTTTTAACGTACAGAGAGCTGATTGATGGTATCGATCTGATGGACGAAAATGGGAAGAAAGTGGCCGCAAGCAAGAAAATTGCTTATAAAGCAATAAGTATGGTTGTGATCAGTCGAATCGGCATGGCGTCACCAACGTTCGGTGAGAATTAACATTTTTTAATGTCTACTAGCATCTTGATGCCCTCTGTTGTTGCTATAAATAGTAGATGCACTCGCGCTTTCAACGACCTTGATATATCTAGAGAAAGCAAGTCAATAGCGATTCTTAAGGAACAGCTTGAAAAAATCTCTAAGTTCGGAGGCCGAAGATAGCGTTAGACTGCAGAGTCTCCATTGGCAAAATTTGAATTTTAAACGAAATATTTCACGCTTTAGTTCGTATTTTTCGCATAGGTGGTAAGCTGTGAATGCTACACGCAAATTTTGAATTCAGTTTGCAAACGCGGAAAGTTTTATTCAGTCAGGCAATACTGAATCTAGAATAGTGTCGTTGCCTTTAGCTGTATTCGTGCTTGATGAGCGTAGTGAGACCCTTCTGGTGAAAAAAAAAAAACCGTAATCCACGTGAGTTACATTTGATGGCGCCGAATCCCTATCAAATTTCGTCTTGAACAGTTTAAGAATGATTTGTTATCCATTCACCAACTTTTTTCTTTCAGCGTTTATTCCGGTCGTCATGAATTCGTTGGTGAAAACCGACTGGTATAAGGTTGTGTTGAATTTCGCTGTTCTTCATTGTTCAATGTTGACATCCCCGGAAGGCGACCTTTAAAGCTTTTTGAGTTTAAGACGTTCTTTCTGGCCGTCCGTTGACAGCAACTAATGTTCGTTACGGATGCTTAAAAGGCGTCGACTGCCACCTTTTATAACCTCAATCATTCCACATCTCTGTTACTTTTTCCATAACTGTTGCAGCGTGGAATGTTAGGATGAGCTTGGTATAAGACGGGTAATTTTTAATGCGCAATATGTGAATAACAGGTCACGTCCATAAGGCTTGTAGTACGCGTTGTAGTATTGGCTAACATATATATATCATACGCGGAGTGCCTACTTTGAAGAGGTCGCGAACTACATGCATATCTGTCACTAGTCCGGGTTCAGGTCCTTGCAGTTATGAAAGTTCCTTTTCATAGTAGACCTTTCCAAAAGATCTTTTTCACACATGGGGGTCCGTTGCTACGATGATGAATTCAGCAGCATGATACAGAAATTTATTGCTATTTTAATTTTGCAGAAGAGGCCATGGATATCGGCGCCGTTCCAGACGGGGTTGGCTGGAGTGATTCTCGTCTTCTCGACACCGCTGTGTTGTGCTTTGTTCCCGCAGCTTAGTTCAGTGGCCGTCAAAGACCTGGAGCCGGAGATACAAGAAAAGATAAACAAGTTGCCGAATCCACCCCGAATTCTTTACTATAATAAAGGGCTTTGAGGGGATCGTGAACTGCTTTGCCCATTACATTATTCATCTGTTGCTTAGGAGATCCGGTTTTTTCTTCGACCGTTCGACGAATAATGAATGCGTTTCATAGACAGTGAGGTGTGTATGGTGAAATTCCTTGTGCTTTATATGCATGTTTCAGAACCAATGGTTTCCTTGAACGACAACAACCTGCACTGCTGTCCTCTGCAAAAAAAATTTTAAAAAATGCTGTGCGCAATCCTCGAAACACCGAGCGACCTTGATCTCGAAGATAGTGACTCGAACCTGGCCGCATGGCATGCGTATCAGCGAAATCAGCACTGTCAGTCGTCGCTATATGTTATAAAACAGCTGCTCAGTGCCTTTTAGTCACTTGTGCCTAAAATATAGTGGCTACGTCATTTTGGCGCATCGCTGTGAAGAGAGCCGCTTTATGTAGGAAACCGGAAGCGATGCAGTCACAACAAAAGTTGCTGCATATAGATATCGTATAGTTTGTGAGTTGTTTCGATTCTCATCGTTCAGTGAACAAAAATAAGGATACCTGTATCAAGCAAGTACATCCACTCTCATCACCTCGTTCATTTCCACAACAAGCTGTCATTGTTCGCATGCACCTCACATTGTTAGTGCGAAATCTTGTGCTATATGAGGACAGCCGCATAACGCCTGAATTTTTACCTTGCGTTTCTGTTTACTGTGCATTTTTTTGAACTCACATAAAATCAACTGTGATAAAATCTCATACATGTAGTATACTGTCTACGACAGAGCAACATTCAGCATACGCATCAATTCCTAGACTTCTGCATGAGTTCTGATACCTGAAGTTTCTGAACATTTGTCTGATTCAAGTGAGCGAAATTGATCGTTTCACCTAATTTATACTCTTTAAGATTACGCAGATAAGCGAATGTCGAGGAAGTGTTCTTGTTTATTCGGAATTTTTCCGTATGTATATTTTCTCAACGGTCTAAAAAATCGATCCACCCATTACGAGTTGAGTTCAGCTGTTGCCGCATATGACCAGCACCGAATATGTAGCGCACCATCTTCTCACTCACTGTCATCCGTATTCGCATTAATCCATGATTGAAACGTCACAGATTTTTCCGTCGCATTAGACTTTATCACAAGTAGTTCGCTGCAGGTGCAGCAGTCTGCAAAACAAACGAATAGCGCCATTTGACGTTTTCTTGCATGAAAAGACATTTGCTACCAACTGATAGTCCAGTACTATCGGAAAGCTGCGAAGGAATAGTGTAGGAATTTTCTATTTGGAAGTAGGCAAGCGGTAGTTTCAATTGGTCTTCGGGGAAGGGAGAGTAGGAAAGAAACATGAAGAGCGAAGCCCGAAGTATATCGTTTCTTTTGACAGACATTTGCATCTTCGTTTACTTATCTGACTTTAAAAAAAAGTCATAATCTGTGCAATAGGTAACCTTCCTCTCCCGTCACTCTAACACTTTCGTTTTTTTTTTCAAAAATAGAAACTTCTGGTCACAGATCAAAAATTCATTTTTTCTGATGCAGCGGGATTCTTCTAAACTCTGGAATTGTCCCGCTCGATACGGTTATATGCGTAACGACCTACTGTGTAGTCGAAGAAGAGAAATAAAAGATATTCTTGCTGCGTTGAACGAACCTCTGTAGATAGGAATCGATTTGAGCACTCACTTCGTGCGCAATTTCACCAGTGTACCATAGTGTTAATAACTGTGCGGCGGTATTGCAGTTTTCGTGGCATACAAGCGACATTAGATTAAGCAGAGTGTAAAGAAGACACTGCCATGCCTGCAGTTTCACGCCAACTTCACATAGCAGCTGCTGCGCAACAGCTTTCTCGTACAGGTGTTATATATCATGATATGTCAGCTGAGATTTACCGCCGCAGATGAAACTACTTAACTGACCGAGAAAAAACAAGCAGACAAACGTGTACTTACGTGCATTTTGACAGATCGATTTCCCAGATTATACTGCAACAAAGTGCGGTACAAATGCTAAGCAACGGTAAACGTGCAACCAGTGAGCTTAGTTCGGACTAAGCATTCTCACTCAAATGATTCCATAATACAGTCCATGTCAGTCACGAACTTGCTTCCTGCACCACAGGCACTCTCATCTTTTTGGGCAATATTGAATACAAGTTCATTTGGGTACGGCATGTAGCCCAAAAAATACGAGGAATCACAGAAGCAAAATTTTCATGTCACGAAAAAACATCAAATTTTTGGCGCCACCGTACATTTTTTAAAATGATGGAGTACGACGTACTTCAAATCTCATGCCATCAGTTTGTGTTTATCGCTCTTTTCTACTCACTATCGATTTTCTTTCCGAAAACGATAAGTATTTTGCTAGAGAAATCTGTTTCCCTTAAGGATTTCACAGGGCTCTTTGGGCGAGAGAGTCAACCTTAAGACATCCCGTAAAAATCGTCCGGTCCATATGCCACAACCGTGGGGTATTAAGGAGCGCAATAAATGTATTTCACCTTTCGAATGCAACATAGGCTGCTGAAAGGTGAAAGTACGGATATTATACAACCTCTAAGCTAACTGCAGTAAGTTTCGAAGTAAGGCTGTGGAAAAGTCGGGCAAACGACCCAAGCTAATTCTGCAAAGTGCCTCGCTTTTATCGATTTCGCCGTATATCAAATCTCTTCATGAATGTTTGAGTGTACAGCATAGCTCAGTTGATAGAGAGTGCCAACCTCCATAGGGGTTTCACTGCCAGAGCAAAAAGATCGTATAATATTGTGCTGCGAGGCAATCGGTTTCTTAAGCGACAACATGAATCGGTGAAGCGCGTAAAACGCAAAGTGAACACGTCCACGCATCCGCTTCTCGACGAACGCCTTCGTGTTTACCATGTTGAAGCTGCCACTAGCCAAGCTGCCATCAAGTTCAAAGTCCATGTTAGCGTCGTTTTCCTGCTTCATTAGGATGCACAATTGCTTGGCGATTTCCGTTGACGAAATCTTTCTAAAATCGCGACTCACTTGAGCCCTTCATCGACAGGAATGTCTCTTAATAAATACCCCCAAAAAATATGAACAATAATTTATCTGTTGTTTTATATTTTAGCGATGGTATAACAGTTCATCAATGATATTCAGACACTGTGCAGCCGCATCCTGATCGCCGACAGCTGCGTCAGATTACGGCTCGGCTGGTGAGGAGTAGAGGATGCCGCAAACAAATCGCTACAATTGAAAAATGACGACACTTTGCTCCAAATTTGAACTCTATTCATAGTTACTTCAAGAAGTAACTATAAGTAAATAGTTCCAAAAAGGGGTTACAAAAAAGGGCAAAAAAGGGTTGTTAGACTCTTGCGGTTTTCGGGCTTTCTTTCCATTGCCAAATGGTTCTGTCTTGGCGGACCGACGTGAGCTGATAACACTGAATAGAATGTTAGTGCGATGCGAAAAAGCTGTTGTGGTTGCGACTACACTGACTGTCTTTCGCCTTAAAACCGTCCATAATGGATTATATCATTAATATCTGACGCAACGCCTTCTCTCACCTCTTAAGTCCAAAGTATTTGGAGCATTCGCCAAGACCAGTATCGCAATGGGATTCGCATCGTTGGTAGACTTCTGCTGATTTTTGCTGTGACCCCATTTCTGCCATATCTGATTGCGAGAAAATAGTTTCTAGCAGAGCAGTGCGAATAAGATGCACAATCTGAAATACAATTCGAAACACGTAGAAAAGCTTAATTCCACCCTAACGACCCTCCTCACTCATTCTCTCAAACAACCGACGGTCTCCCGTATTACGTTTATGCACTGTTCGCTGTCGCACAAGCGCATTATGGAATCGCTATAGCATTGCATGCTTATGTGTTCGTACGTACCATCTATGTACATTATATATTCATATGCGTCTGTCCGTCCTGTAATTCCACATCAGGAACCGTTATGAAATTTATCATGCATGTTCTTTAGTATAGGAAGATCTCAAACCAAATTCCACATAACTGACAAATTTGTGGACGTATTATGGAGTGGGGAAACTTATTTGGCGAGGAAAGCAGAGCAGAGGAATAATTGCTTCCAGGTTCACTTCTCAGAATTGAAGTTTGGCTTCTAATTGTGAGATGCGACATATTGCGCACCTAAAAGCACTGATAAAAACATCTTGAAATGTGGATTTGTGAATGGAGGACGGTGAAACTTAGGAAGATGAACAGGAAAAATTAGAAAAAGCTGAGAGGATCACCAGCTGTGGTATTCCAAAAAAAATCCTGTGAGGAAAGGCCGTGTCGCTGTTCGAGCATTGGTGGAGCAAACGGAAATATAATGAGTAATATTGCGAAAAGTGCTTGTCGTTTCAATCCGACCCGCTTTCCTACTATATTCGGTGTTTCCAATGCGCGTGGTACTCGTAGAGGTGTAGTCTATTCTATATTCTCTATATATATAGAAAATCGTAAGCTTTTTTCCCGTTGTTCGCACGATAACTTTTTTTAAACGTTTTTTTTCGATCGGATTTTTTCAAGTTAATCTGTATATTAAATAGACGATTGTAAGGAATTTTAAGCTTGTCATCACTCTAACTTCTGAACAAGTTGATTTTCCTCAAATTTTTTCTTTTGCTATCCGTTACTCTCTCGAGTGGCTAGGTCAAGTTCGTTAGCTAGCCGGATCGGTCAATTACTTCCCAGTAATTTGCCCGCGGGAAGATTTTTCATACTTAAGAATCAAGCCCCATAACTTCTCAACTGACTCGCGCTTTTCCGATCTGTTTAATGGTTTTGACAGGGTTTCGGCCTATCATCTGGAGTTTTTGGATGTGGTCCGGACCGATCGTCCGGAGCCGGAATAGTAGTCCGAAAATTTTCTTAACTATGGAATATTATTTTCCGGGTCACTTTTGAGTCGGATTTTTTGCGTTTCTTGGCGAATCCTGAAAATATGTTATACAGCCTGATCGTCTTGGGTAGTCCGCGTTAAAAATCCGTAAGATTTTCGTTTCCGGAAAACATATCCGGCTTCAAATTTGATATGTTTCATCGGCCATAAGTCGCGTGAGGTTTGACCGATTTCGCTCATTTTTGAAATTTGGCGGTTTCGAGGCAGTAGATTCTAATTCTCTATACGAGATACGTGCACGAAAAATTTCATTTAACAAAGTTGAAAAATTGCCGATTTTGACCCCTCATAATTTTTTTCGCAACAACTAACCGGATAAATTCCGCAGATTTCAAAATTTTGCATTTTTTGTTCAGCTTCCAAAAATATAACCATTATCGCTCGACGTTGTGGCGTTCTCGGACCCCATCAAAAAATCGCGTAAATTCGCGATTTCTTGAACACCGTTTGTCCAAATAAAACGGGGCCTACATGAAAGATGCCGCTAAAAGTTCTGCATCCAACCACATATAGGCTGTTGGGGTTACAAGTAACGGAAAGGGGGGAAAACGAGCTCGGAAAGCATTTCTGCATAGTTAAGGACGAACTCGGTAATATATCAACGGTACTTGAGCACCTTGCATCAGCAAATTGGATGGGGCATGGGTTAGCACTGCACAACGGAGGCTGCGAGACCAAGGTTTAATGGTGCTGGGTTTCGTTACTGCACTTTCTGCCCTCATCTGCGTCTTACTTCAACCGAAGATGGTAGAGCTCGATGAGCTGGTTCTAAATATCCAGGAATTGTTGGATTTGGTTAAGAATTCGATGAGATATGGTCGACAGAAGTTCCCAAATATAGCCTTAAGTATGGAAGTGGAATATTAGAGGGTTTATATCTCGGCAGTGGTTGCTCCAATTGAGCTGCGATTTATTTAATCAGCCGTTGATAAGCCATCGACTGGTATATAGGTCGTTCGGATCGGTGAGATACGGGTCAGACCGAATCGATCGGCCAGAAATCCCAAAATGTCGATTTTTGCAATTTTGGGGACTCTGGATCTCGGCTCGTGTTCGAGCGAGAGCGAGTGCAATTGTTGCATTCAATTCAGCTCCAGGAGCTGATTGCAACGATGCCTATATCTTTTCCCAAATCGACTCCGGAGCCGAGAAATAAGACCCCAAAATTTGCGATTTTATCTCAGATTTCCACGAATGTTCGATAGATCTCGAACATTCGTGGAAATTCGATAGATCTCGATGAGCTGATTCTAAGTATCCGGGAACCATTGGATTTGGTTAAGAATTCGATGAGATATGGTGGATAGAATTTTGCAAAAATGCGCTTAAGTATGGTAATCGAATTTTGATTAAACTAGCGAGCGGCGAAGTCGCGTAAGCGAGCGACGAAGCCGCCACCCCGTACATTGATGTCAGTGATGTGCAATTTTTGAGAAACGTTGTGATTTGCACTTCCTAGTTTCACGCATTCCAAATAAATGTACATAAAAGTGTAATACGTATAGAATAAGCGAGCGGCGAAGCCGCGAACCCGTATATGTGTGACTGAGCTATAATTTTTGGGATTTGCTATGTAGGATGCCAGCTTGGTACTTCCACGCGTTCTGCGGAAATGTACAAGCGGCGAGATAGTGCAGCGGCGGGAGGGGTGAAAAGAAGCAGAGGAGCTGTTAGAGAGTACAGTCATATAAGAGAGAAGCAGGCATGAGATGTGTAAAGGTGTTCTAAAGTGTATTTTAGCATGCTTTACTTGTTCGAAAGTGTAACTCAGCTCAAAGTAGGTCAATTTTGATGAATTTTTTTCGAACTTTGTGGTTTGTGTCCTGTACGATGGACGTGAGAGCAGTGGGTGGTCTGTGACTCGCGTAATGCTCTACGTGCGGGACTTTTGACCTACAAACGTTAATTTTCACAAACTAACATTATTTTTATGAATTTTTTTGGAATTTTTTTTTTACTTTTGAGCTTTATACGCAATAGTGTAACTAACATAACTTCGCGTAACATGCTAGTCTGTTTAAAAAACGGGCAGTGTGTGCTACTCCGATGTGGACTGTCAAGCTAGCAGCAGTGCCGCTCGAGACGGTTCGAATAGAGTATTACCAAAAACCGTTTAGACTCCATTTTACACAATGGTAGTGCTCGCATAGTCATATGTTCATGAACGACAATCGAAATATCACGTTTTCAGTTTTTTCGTACTTCGCCTTTTTTGAAAATTATCCCACCAAATTCCGCCAGGTTATGGAGTTTTGCGTAGGTGTCACAAAATATTTGGTTGTTTCTCAATAAGAAGTAATTTCTGGATGTTTGCTACTATAATTACAAGAATGCGAGCTGGTGCTTTGCCTTAACCGGCTGTGCTCGAAAGGACATGCTGGGGGGTGGGGGGGAGGGGCTCAGAAAAAGAACCTTATGCAGAAAGAGAACATCTGTGGATCTCATGCACAAAGTGTGTCGCTTCCCGTCGGCCACGTAACGCACAACCCAACTCATACAATCAAAACACAACTCTCATAGAATATTACTAATTTTTTCATCAATAAACAAAAATGGAAAATTCTTGCAAACCTCACGTCAGAATTCAAAGAAAAACATTACGTTACATCGGCATACGCTTCTGAAAATATCGTTTCTTAGAAGTCTCACACTTACGTATCATTCTGATAAGTGTTACTATCCCCTTCCTCACTGACCCCAGAAGCCCAGAACACCATTGCGTTCATGCCAATGTCTGGCTATGCTTGGTATCCTCTTTCCAACCAACTGCCCAGGAATTAACCGGTCCCAGTGCTGCCATACCATTCCTGTCAGCCAGATAAACTGATAAGCGTTTCCGCAAGAATCGCGCCAAGGCGCCAAATCCCTTCAGGTTGGTCTTATTGGAGGGCTGGTTTGATAGAACAAACAAAACAACCGGATGAAGAAAAGAAGAGCGTTAACAAAGAGGATGAAACTGAATGAGAGAAAATACTGTTTTCGTAGCAGCTTCGTAATGTTCTGATGCAAATTTCGTTCAAAATTCGGTTGCCAACTCTAAAAAAACAATATAGAAGAAGTAAACTCAAGCGAAAGTAATCATAAATGGTGGAAAAGCAGTGCTTCTCAGAGTGTATGAGAGGTGAAAACACCAATTCGCATTGATTTGTTTCAAAAGCTTTGCATTCACCTTAGGGATGTGATTATAACGACGTGCCTCTGAGTTGCATAGAACTTTCCCCTGCAGCTGAAGATAATCGCACAGCGACAACACTCCTCGTCGAGGAATCACTCTCGCATCGTTGAGAAGGAAATACCAAAACGCATTGATGAGTTCTATTTGCGTAGAACTCTGCACAGAATGTGGTCTATAAAATCAATTGTTCGCTTAAGTCCGATTAATACTTTAGTGCAGCCGAAAAAAATTAAGTGTAATGCCATAAAGCACAAATGTAACGTTTCACGGTCTCTCCAACAGACTTCGAAATCGTCCCATGGGTATGTGTAAAGGTATTGGTTCGTATGGGTAAAGGATACTGGAAAAGCTTTGCAGGTCCGTCAAAGTTGACGATCGCTTTAAATATTTCATCGCTTTCAGCCTGCATGGGGGGACAGTCTTGGACAGGGAAAAACATTTCGACTCATAGCAAATCGAAAACACAGGAAACGCCATTAAAACGCATGCCATGCCTTACGCATAAACATGCGACACGCACCGTACGTTATCGGTCAGCTAAGGTCGCTGATTTAGAGAAATACGCTTATGAAATAATCGGAATTTTTTTCTACACGATGCAGTTTCTCACGCAAATAAATGTTTTTATGATAAAAATAATATATTACATGTGGCTGCTGACGTCATTCGCAATAAAGAAATGCCCTTCCGAAGGAATGCACTTATGCTCTTTCGCTTTTTTGAGTATACGTTGATGTTCCCATAACCGTTCCAACGTTTGCCTTAATAGGGTGCGCCGAAAGTTGTGATAAATTTTGTTCAAATACTTTCACTTGCATCGGCTATAAGATTACGTAAGTGTGTAAACTGCATGCGCGGAACTTTAAACCTGACCGATAAGTCTTTTCGGTACTATAAGCAATTAAAGCAACCCGCTTCCCATTTCCATCGAAACCTCACGTTTAGAAGCATAAACTTTCGTAACTTTTGGTCCATCCGCCAGCATGTATGGACCTTTTTCTTGTAGACAACGAAATGAATCAGATCTCTCTAGAAAGTACTTCTGGCAGTATACTACAAGTTCTTTGACTTTGTCGGGCACATTCCATTTGTAAAAGCAAAGCAATCCGTAAAAATTCCAAGTGTCGTGAAAAAAAAAAGAAATATGGGCAACCGACTCTGACAAAAGAGTTTCTTTCTCACTCACCTTTTTTTCCTTACGTAGTTAATAGCTTCAGCAGATGATAGCTGATACCTCCAAACCAAATATGATGCAACAATAACACCGGTTCGCCCAAGTCCTGCATGGCAGTGCACGGCAACATTACCTAAACCAATAAACTGCATAATTTCTCTTTAAGAGGCGCATGCAAAAGTTTTTGAAAAGCATAACAGCCAACGATTCGTTTTCAGCGATATCACTGCAATCAGTGAGGCTTATCACAGTCCACTGGTTGGTTTCAGACGTCTGAAACGCCACTAGGTCATGTTGGCGCCTATCGTTTGATTAATTAAAGCTCGGCCAGTACACCAATGAGGAACGTTCAATGTGAAACGCTTCAGCAGCAATGCTAGATGTCATGTGTCTGTTAGCCTATAGAGGAACGGTGGATGAAGAGCTCGACGGTGGCGATAGTGCAGTAAGAAGGCGATGAGAAAGTTGGAATCTGTGGAAGAAACAGAAGAAGGTTAAGGGTGATGTATGAGAAGCAGATGTAAAATCTCCCTAAGAGTTGGGCATTTTCTTTACTTTCTTGTCGAAAAACGGCAAATTTCTAAGCACTACATCTTCTGCACGGTTTTTAAGTCATGAAATGTGTAGGTGGACGAGTGCATGAAAATAATGGCATGAACTGATTGAATTCAGCCGCCTGCAGTGCTATTTCAGGACCCGTTGATTGCTATAAAGGTACAGCTTCTATAATTCCCGATTCCAACAATCTGTCACTTACCTAAAAACTGTGACAGCCCCTTTACTATCCACCTGTCAACCCCTCTCCACACGACTTCCACTCCTGCTGGCTATCCTTCAGCTAGCTAGTTGACGTTAACAAGCCCTTTAAATGACTCCATCGCGGAAAACAATGAAGTAACGCAATCGACGGAAGTATTCTTTGCTTGTGGGAAGCATCCTTTTAGCAGTTTAACTGCACGATTTCGTTGTCTTATCCGCTTTGCAGAATCATTTTTTGTGGATACTAAACGCTTCCTTCGTAATCAAATGAGCACCTACAACTTGAAAGATGCTTTTGAGGTGAACGATCCGCGGAGATCTTCGGTCATGTCATTATACTTGAAAACTTTTGTAATACATCTACAGCGCATGGTCTTTCAGAACTGAAAATTTCGCTGTATGACTACAACGACAAATAATCCGATAGTCAAGAAGTGTATTAGGCATCTTCGGGAGTGCTGTGCTGAGGGATACATTTGAGGCAAAAATGTTGCCCGATACTTTTTATAAGACTCAACATTTCTTTACAGACAACTTTTCTCTCTCAACTTCCTCCTCGAGGTAGTATCCCAAAGAAGATCCTAATGTGCTGTCGGAAAGTCAACGTGGTGGCCCACCTTCGCTGGTCGCAAAGTGCATCACTTTGACAACGTTGAGAAGTAGCTCCAATCCTAACGCACCGAAGTCAGGCCAGTCGAAATTATAGAAATATACTAAAAGATCGTTTTTGCATCGTTCAGTACAACATCTCTTATTCGCAATTATACACTGTTTAGGCTTGTGTTTGCGTTAGATTTGGTGAACACATGATAATATAAGTTGCTGCAAAGGCTATATGCGGAAATTGTGGAGATTATCAATCTAGAAGCCGTAGCACACTGAGAACGCAACGCGCACATCGCACGTTTCTTTTTGCGAACAACGTATGAACGTAATGCACACAGTTTGTGCATAAAAGTACCGCAGGTGCCTTACGTTTACGATTTCATATGCCACGATCGATCATAAGTTGCACTTAATCGAACAATACATCACGCTGATTTATACTTTTACTCGAGTCTACCATACAGCTTGTTCTGCTTTCAAACAATTTTCACTCTGCACGTGTAAGCTTTCAGCAGTGGTACTCAAAGCGTTAGCGTGGCCATGTTTGGAGAACAAAACGGTGATCGAACCTTGAAAAATTCCCCTTTGAGGACAGCCTTAACGAAAATGGGCAGAAGTTTCTCCTTGATTCCACTGAGAACGCTGACGGCTCAAAGCAAGTATTTACTGCTTTGAGCAAGGATATTTTAAAATAGACAAGGATATTTTGAAGCACAGCAAATCAGTGGTTTCTCCAGCGGCACAACAGTTATATTTTCTAGTTCACCTCTGTGCATAATTTTTCGAACAGAAGATTTCACTTTAGCTGAACTAGTAGACACCTTATCGAGCTGGTATTTTGGCGTCACGTTCATACTGTCTTTGAGTATTTTCCCTAGCTCACCCGCGTCTTTGTTATTTGCTGTGAAACAAAAATCACGAACTTTTGTTTTCCATCAATACTTCAGGGTCATAGGTGAATCCTGACGGCAGAAGTGCTGGTCCGCAGAATGCATGCTCTCCAGCTGTCTGCATATTAATAATGGTTCGAATGTTCATTCTGAAAGTTTATGTATTTCACGTTTTTAAAACATCGTGTTCATTGATTTTTTTTCATCTGCGATTTGCGGGAGGCAGACATGTGTTTTTGAATGAAAATGTGATTTTCAACCATCTAGAAGTACTAAATAACCCGAATGCTAAGAAAATGCTGAAGAGGAAGTGCTAAAGGGGAAGAGGCCGATGATGAAACGATCTAGACAGTTTTGCTAAAAAATCTTATAAAAGAAGCCCTAATACATTCAGGCGTAGTCAGCGGGGGAGAGGGATGTACAGGGTGGATGTGGTGCGACAGGGGTGGAGGGGAGTCTACTCCTTACTCGCCCAAACCGTCCGGAAACACTTTTGTTTTAGTGTTTTTTGGGATTGTTGCACCAAAATTTCTGGTGATATTCCTTACTATAATTTTGAATTCGCCAAAAGCGACGTGCCCTCTCTCTCCCAGAATGTTTTCTGCATGTGACAGTGGCGACAACTAGTCGAACCTATTGTCTGAAAGTGTCATCGTGAATGCAATAAGATATGCACATGGATATCAGTTCATTGCGATGGCTACAAAAACGCTTGAAATTGTCACATTTTATGAGCTATTTGTGTAACTGGAGGAGAACAGAAATGAATTAAAATGAAAGCAGCGTAGTCGAAGGGGTGAAGGGGTAGTATAGCAAAAAAGCATGCGATTTTCTCATAAACTTAAGGATGCGCATGACAACAGCGATGCTAGCAACAAGGTAGAAGAGATCAGCTCATGCTTCAGGAATTCGTAAAATATTTTTGAAAAATTTTTGTAAGTTGCTCGAGTTCACCGAAAGACATGAATTGTAGCTATAAGCTACAGAAGATAAAGAAGATTACTTTGAGGTATTAAAATTGCCCGTTAAAACGTCTGAATGTCGGAGTAGTCGCTTTTGTTTAAAAATTTCTTTTCAGAAAGATTACCTTAAAGCTACCCATCAATCGCATATTCCCATACACATGGCAAACTCTAACCATATCGAAAAACCGAACAAAATTACAACAGGTACTGAAAAATGAGTTGATCCTCACAAAATGCTGCATATTTGCCTCGATGAACATATTCGGACACCACCAGCACTCCAATGTGATTAATGTGAGAAATAATCAAACTGACTCTTTAAGCTGCCCGATGAAATTGTAGTTGATAAACGTTTCGGTGGTTGGCCTTGCCATTGCAACAATTTTGTCGGTTATCCTACAAAAGCTGGATGTTTTCGAAAGTTTGAGTTTGAGTTTGAGCATGCATTGACCCATATGAAGCTTTCGAAAGTTCGAAAGTTTCATATGGGTTAATGCATGCTTTGTTCGCAACTCTACTCAACACAGTAAATCACAATTTGCCAGCAGCTCATACAAACTAGTGCGTCCTTCGCTGGGTGACTTTAACTGCCGGGATGAGTTATGCTGCCGTTTAAAAAAAGCATAATTCTATTTAGATCGCGCATAACGTGCAGAATATTCAAAAACTGATCTATTATGATCAGCCTGATTGGGTAAGACTCGTAAACTGTCGCACGCGGTGAAAAGAACCTAAACACACCACACAGACGCAGGGAAGTGCGACAATACTGGATTTCCCATGCTCAGAAATCGGATTTTTCTTGAAGTATTCAGTCGAAACCAACGCTGCGCTTGAGAAAACCTCTACCTTAGCTCAACTACTTCTTTCTTTTAAGCTGGCAATTTATAATCCTGTGCAACAACGGAACGAGTCAAACCTTGATGGTTTTGATGACATTTAAAAAAAATAATGCAGATATTTAAAAGCAACAAGGTAATATTATTGTGAACTAACCATGAAGAATAAATACCTCGGATTGCTTGTTCACTAGCCTTCCAATGTTTGCAACTGCAGTATTTACAGTTGGCGCCTCGACAGTATAGTCTGCACTGAATCGACTCAGGTGTGAGTCGAATTATGCCCGACCTTACAGTCGAATATGATGCCTTCACTGAAATTAGCTGTTGACAACAACTGCTACCGCTCTTGAACTCTGCCGATCGCAGCACATATCAAAGCGGCATCACGTCATTGCTGTATGTACGTTACAAACGTTTTCCAAGATGCAGTCGTTCCCATGCCCAATTTTCACATGCAACAGGTGCACACCATGAAACGGAACATTTTACGTCGCGCATAGGACATTACCGGAAGATGTGCGAAGCTTGCGAATCGAACGACTTCTGTTAAGTATAAGCATAATCCGCGCTTACACATTCGCGCCGCGAATATTTGTGCTGACCCTTTTGCCATTTAGGACTATAATTTCTCAATATCATTACGACTATATAATAGAAGATGGTATCGCTCATTCATCGCAGGCCGCATCATTTGTGCACCAAAAACACGAAAAGAAACGTTGATATGCGCTTTCGTCAAAGTTCGCTCATTATGACACTCTTTCAGTCTGTCGCTTCTAATGAAAGACGGACATTATTGCCTTACCCAAAGCTGTGCTTAATTTATAACTATTACATGGGGGCCTCCATTGCATAAAACGTTCAATCATAACGAGGTATGTGTAACATTTTTAAAAAACGCAGACTTTTATCTACCAACAGATGCCTCTACCATTGGTGGTTCTCGACTTAAGAATATCGAAACAGAGATATAAATACGAACGCACAGACATTACTTTACCAAAATCCCCTTGCAAAAGCAATTCTGTTAACAGAGACTATCAATTACTACCTATAAGATTATCCTTGGCTCCGTCCATGCTTCCGCCGTACGGAGTAAAAATACGTTATCAATCGGCGTTCGACGTCCCCTTGTGTGGAAAAGTATTCAATCCTCCTCAGCACTTCATCGGATTCAAAAACGAGCGTCATCGTATAGCGCAACAGCTCTCACTTGCATTGTTAGCTGCAAAGCGAAAAAAGATTCCATGTCATGTGAAAAATGCTGATGAGAGCGCAATTCAAACGCCCGCCTCCAAAATACTCAGTTTCGTTCTACAGTAAGATGCGTTGTAATTGCTTCCCTCCAATATGAAACCATGTTTGCCTAAATGCTCTCTGCATTCCACTGCTCCCACAATACATTTGAGATTCGAGATCTTTTCTTGGGAGTGCGCGGCGCGCAGGTGGTGCGTGTGGTGTGTGTGTGCGGGTGGGCGTGGGTGTGTACATGCGTGTGGTGTGTGTGTGGCGCGTGTGTGTGGCATGTGCGTAGGGTATGTGTGTGTGGTATTAGTGGGTGGTAGGCGTGTGCGTGTGTGGTGTATGTAGGGTATGAGCGCGTGTGTGGTGTGCGCGTGGCGCCTGCTGTGGCGTGTGTGTGTGTGTGTAGTGTGTGTGTGTGGTGTGTGTGGTGTGTGTGTGTGTGTGTGCACGTGTGTTTGTGTACGTGTGTATCTGTGTACGTGTGTGTTTACATGCGTGTGTGTGTGGTGCATGCGGTGTGTGCGGTGTAGGTATGTGTGTCTGGGATAATTTTGACGCATATCTTTATTACCATAATAGGTCTCCCGGTACGCAGAAGCTTCAGCAGGTTTGCCGCAGATCCAACATAGGCTGCTAGACCGCTTTACTGATCTCTGGAGTAATAGCAACAGAGATGTTATTTTGATCGTTCCTTCCAATCCTTAGAGTTGTCAATGTAAACTTCCCATAAGAAACTGGCCCTGGCTCGATAAGGTAAAAGCATCATAAAAATAACATGGACCGAATATGAATGACAATCCTCCCCGCGTTCAAAAAAAAAAAAAACGTTGAAAGCTCGGTTCTTCTGCACACTTCTGTAAACTATACACAAAACGAGGGAGTTCGTTCGGATCGTTTCTGCAAAAGCCGATCCTACAAGCATCTGCCATCCTCCTGGCGTACTTTCTGCACAGTTCACGTAAAACAGTGATGTAAAACAACACAAAGCGGATGGATGGGTTAGGAGAGCCTTGTGGGCATTAAGTGAAGAGATGAAGTGTTTCTAATAATATTTCAGACTTGGAAACAGTGAAAATAATCGCCGTGCAGATATTGACAATTGCAAGAACATGTACATCTGCCTTCAAAATACGGTAAGTTTGTTTGAAAGAAGCCAGATGGGAAATAAATGCTTGGCAGACGTGGTGCTGTAGGGATTAATTCAAAGATCCACGGCAACAGTCACGCATGGAACACATTCGCGCTGATAACAACGCGGTGTGGCTGTTGCGGAAAAAAGGCCTGTAGAGAATGAACAGATGGGAATTTCAAGCGGAAAGAGAGCCTGTTCTCAGCTTTGGAGTTGTCATGGAAACGCACGAAACGTTCCACCCAGACTGCGATGGTGTCGATCGCGTTCCAATCGTCGATCATACTCCACTACAGTCCTTTACTTCAACGTTTAGCATTTTGATAGGATGTCCCGGAAAATAAAACAGATAAGAAACAATAAAGTGCATCCGTTTGGCGCTCAAAGTTTTCCAACCAAATCATTTCATAATAGCACCTATATTTTTTAACTAAAGTTTCGCCCATTGAAATGGGTGTGACTTTCGTGCTGTGCTCTTGCCAACGTGCGTTATCCGTTATAAAGTGCTTCACAAATTAATACTTTTGATCAAAGTTCTGAAAGGTGAGAAGACTAGTTTGTTTGGAGTGATTTAATCCACGATAAACACAGTGCCATGAAACATTTTCAACGCTAAAATGCCCATTTATTGCTTTCTCATAAACACTGCCAAAAACGCCCATTCATTTATTGTTGCAAATGCGGAAGCATGATTCCGATCAATGCCGTCAATTTGTAAAATTACCGTACCCCGCCTTTATATTCCGAAGAACAACGTTATGTTTCGGACAACTCGTGTATGTGCATCCCGCAAAAGGTGACATAATCAAACTTCAACAAGCTTTACGAATAATTTACGAATAACTCTGCAACATAGCCTGTTCCGATAGATGTGCCAGCATCGGCCTGTGTAACAAAACAAAACGCATAACTCGGAAATGCTTTTATTCCTCAAGTGCAAACGCAGAAAACGTCAACTCTATAACTCATAGACGCACGATTTAAATAAAGTAAATTAAATCTAACACTCACAGTCGACGATAAATGCAGAGGGAGGCAGGACCTAAGTATCCTAAAGTCTGCTGCGCAAGAACAACGAATGGGCAGACCACTGATCATTTTTTTGGTTAGAAAGAGACAGCAGCAACTGCGAGAGTTGCTCAGACGGTGGGCGAACTTAACCGCGTTGGCATGACGGGCAAGGATCCTTTCGTACCGAGCTATTACTGCTCACCCTCAATTCCGCGGGTGCTACAGTGCTTTGGTGGTTTACGATTTCTGGGTGCGAACACACTAAAAAAGAGCAGGCAGTGCTGGGCTATAGCCAAACAACGTAAAGCCTTGGTCATTTATGTGCGAAGACCCTCGTCCGACCTTCAGCTGATCCCTTACACTTCGCGCTATCTTATTCCCCTTATACGCTGTTAGCAGTGCCAGTCACACCTCATAACGATGGCTGCAACCAAAATCCACTTTCTTTTGAAAACATGGACAAAAATTGACGATCGTCAAGTTCTCATGGATCACTGCACTGACTGCCACAAAAATCCATTTCAAATTTCTGAAAATTTTCTCGAAACCTAGCTCATCTTCACTCGATCCCCTTAAACGAAAAGTAGTTCCGCTCAATACATCAGCCGGTCCCCCCGAAAGTGCTCTTTCAAAAAATTACTCTCGTCACTGCACTTAACCTGCACACCACTGAAAATAGCCACCTCGCCACAATGCAGGAATCGCGATGGTCAAACTTAAGCTGCATTGCAGCGACTGCAAATGAATGACATCAGAAAAAGCTAGAAAGCCAATTCTGAAGCACTTTCGCCACTAGAGAATAGTCGAATCCGATGCAAGCGAGAAAAGCCCTGAAGGGCTCTAGAAAACCTTAAAAGCACAGCGTGACTGTAGCCACTGTTGGTAAAAAATAAAGAGGCAAATATTTCTAGCACCCAAATCAGACCCGGAAGGTACCCGGTCCTGCGGTCGTCTCCGCCCCCACCCCCTCCCCTCCACGTCAACCATTGTTTCTGGATAAAATTTGCTTTGCGTCCGACACTGGCTGAAACAACCGTTGAAACCGTTAATGCCAAAGCCAAATACCATAACGGAATAACTGTTGAATGTAATCAAAGCGAATCACTAGCCTCAAGAAAGCATGCGTGCACTGCAAAAAAAAACAGCAACAGCATCACGCCACTCGACCGCATTTAAGCAAACTCATAATCGAAGTGAATACTCAATTACAGATGCACATAATCATTCTATACAGTCATGTCTCATGCGCTGCTCCACGTAACAGAGGTACAGTTAAAGCGAAAACAAATGGATCCAACTGAGAAAACACAGCGTCTTGATTCAGTGAGTTACTCGCAAGCACGCTAAGGTTCACTGACAGTCCCTGCGCAGCTGGAGCTAAACCAGTGAAAGACGATAAACGGGCAAAACGCTGCTATTACTGCTTTCCGCTACCCACACAAAAGCCACCTTCAGCGAAATCTGCAGCGCTCCAACCGTGCCATCTTGCAGTACACAGCCGTGTCTACCTGCATCATGACAAATAATTATCAGTTCACATTGCTCATGAGGTCTCAATCAAAACGCTGAGTGACAGCATAAATATCAAACGTTTCATATTATGCGTGTAAAGGATAGTGAAACGAGATATCGTCAAACAGTCATCAGCATTGGGTGAGGAAACAACTTGCGAAAAACTGGAATGACCAATAACTATGACGAAAGCAAATTTTCTGAAAAAAAGCACACTGTACAGCAAGTGGGTTGCACAAGCGACAGATGAACAAAACGAGCATAAAAGCGGGTCGCACCGCATCCTGCCAAGCGATCGCACCCCAAAAGTCACCGTTCAAACATCGCATTGCATGCGGTTTTGAAAAACACGTAGAATTCTGCCTCGACACCAGAGCCGAAGCAAATATTCTCAGCGAAATCACCTATATGATGGGCGAAAACTCGATTCCTTGGCAAAGGTTCAGCAATTTCAAGTACGGCGCCATCACTGTGGAAGAGGATTTTCTTCGCTCGTCGCGGAACAGGGAACCTCGGAATTCACGCAATGCTTCGATGTGGCCTCCTTGCCACGGTCTCCCCGAAACAATCGTCAGCGACAACGGTACTCAGTTTTCCTCCTATGACTTGAAGTAGTTCTGTATCTCCAACGAAGCCTGCCACATCTCTCCGCCCTGCCACCCTCAGTCAAATGGGCAGGCGGAAAGATTCGTCGACGCGTCTAAACGCACCACGCTAAAGCTGAGAAGGAAGGGAACCGTCCCAGAACTAACGGGTATTTTTCTGGCGACATACCGAACAACGCCAAACGCTTCCCTTCCCGGGCACAAGATTCCAGCGGAACTCTTCCTGGGTCGACCACCCCGCACCTTGCTGGACCTGCTCAAACCTCCACCCGTCCGGCTTCCCGAACGCGACACAAAAATGAAACAAGAGTTCAATAGCCATCACGCTGCTCGCTCCCGACAGTATCATATTCGCGATACTGTTCACGCTCGGCATCACCAAGGACAAAACTGAAGACCTAGAAAAACAAAGGGGCGAATCTGTGGCAGACCATGTCAAGTCCAGATCGCAGACGGAATAATCACAAGCTTCCACGTCAAGCAGCTGCGCAAACGCGGTTCATTCGAAAAACAAAACCGTAAAGAGCAGCAGCGGACCACGTTGCTGGACTCCTTTGGATTACCGATTCTCGCGACAGCGGCCGAGACTCACTTGACGCCACCTGCCACAATACCAGCTCGGCCAACTGAACGACAACCAGTGGATCACGTTGCTAGTAGACTGCTTCGGATTACCGATTCCCGCGACAGCGTCCGAAACTCACTTGACGACACCTGCCACAATACCAGCTAAACCAAGTGAACGACAACCTTCAGAACCTCCTGAACCGTCGAACATTGCCCAGCCGCCACTTCGACGATCGACGAACCCAACGGCTACTCCAGTAACGCTCGAAGTGGAGGACCCTCGTCGAAACTGGCATCCGGAACGACCACGCCAACGATGATCGAGCGATTCGTTTTGATGGGGGAGGTGCTGCGAAGCGAAATTTGATTGCGAAACAGATCGATTGTGCTGCGAGGTAACATTTGATTGCGAAACGGACCAACTATGTTGCAATGTGACATTTGATTGCGAAAACAGTTCGACTGCTTTAAGTTCGCTTCTCTCTGGTTGCCTCGCCAGCTGCATTCCTCGTTTTCCTTCGTTCCACTTGCTACATCCTACCGTGTATATATACAGACGATACTGAACTCGTGTATGTTATGTGCTGCAATGAACGCTCTTCTTGGATGTAAGTTCGTTAGACCATGGATCGTCGGGTCTTCACCTCACCTCGGCAGCCGTTCTACCCGAATCAACACATCGAGGAGATATGACAACTAATATGGGATATACGTCCATAAATAGCGGTGACCCTCGACAACGACGTCTGACCCGCTATACGGAACTCCGGATTTGAAAATAAACGCATGCCATCGCCTCCGTTCCTCAGTCATTAAAAAATTTTGATCTTATCCCAATGTGTTGTTTCTGCGGCAGAATAAATCCAACTCATTACACTTCCACCTTAACAACTGTCACGACTTTCCACATAGAGCTGTCGTGGTTCTTCTTGCACTACCTCAACATATCCACAATGAGCTTTCCAAAACGAACGTATGCTTGCGCTAGGAAAAGAGCTCGTAGTACGCAAACAAAAACTCTGGACAAGGTAACATGCTATTTTTTCAGCAATGAAAACTGGTGAGGCAAACAGATCCTTTCCATCTGCATTTCCGCTGCTTAATTCGTCGTTGATATTTTAAAATGCAGAGAAGAAAGTCTGATACTTTTTGTGATGAGTGTCGTAAATCCCACTATCATGTCCACAGGCTTTCACAACTTGATATGAGACCAGCACAGCATCGAGTAAGGGAACAAATCAAGAGTAAAGTAAACGGCGAAGAACGTTCGCTGATAAAAGTGAGCGACATACAAAGAGAAGCAAACAGTGCTTTCGAAGATGTTGAAAATGTGCATTTGGAGAGGTGATCCTCTACTGTTGCAGTTGGCCGCAGGCGAAAGACCTTTGTTATGGCAATTCAGGAACAGCGGATGAAAATGTGGAAATTATTTCCAAAGGACTGCAAATATTTGAAACTCTGCGAATTATGCCGTTTCTTCACACTTCTTACACAGCCATAATCCTCTTCTTGGTTGCAAAAACGAGGGTCTTCATTAAATACTCAAAAAAATACATTTGCTACGAAGCAGACGACGGTGACTGGAACGCAGCAATATAAATGTTGTCGTACGAAAGTATTCGAGGGCGCTACAATGAGAAAATCTCAGAACTAGGCACCCAGCGAAACGGCTTAAACCCTTATACTGAACGATGCGATCATTAGAAAGACTGGATGATCAAAAGAACAAGATTCTGAAATGTGAAAGCGAGAAACAATCGAGGTTTACAAGATAAAAATAAATATATTGAACAGAACATGTCTTTGCGCAGAGTTCATTTCAGGTGGCAACTGTTTGAAATGAATTAAGACCTGACGATAGCACGGGAATCAATGCTCAAATATTTCAAGTACAAATGCTTTTATGGAGAGTAAACCTACTCTTTTAGGCAAAATTTCAAACTTTTGTCAATATAGGCATCTAGCGACTTTGACCACCCACCTTGTAAAAAAGCAGCTCTCTTTCCAACATATTTACCATTTCTGACTGAAACAAAGTGGGTGAGAGATCTGCAGTGCGAATTTTCATTTGTAAAAAGAGAGTAGGGACGGAAGCAAGGTAGACTCTAGAAATTCCAAGTGACTATAACGAGTAGGACTGAAGTTTCAAAGCTTAAAGAATCACACAAACATACGCTATTCCGCCATCTCTGCAAAAATTTCCTATATACCTTTTCTGGGATTTACGACTCCCAACGCCCTTCTCACATTCTGCGCTTACAGATCTGGGTAACGGCTTCATGGCCTGCATGTATGGCTGCACCAAAGACAGCAGTGTAATTCAAAGAACTCCACTTAAGAAATGCAATACGAACAATCGAATCCAGTAAAGAAAAGCGGTGACGCGACAATCTGAGGCAAACTTGCCAGTTTAACGAACGCGCCGCAAGCGACCACTGAGTGAGAACCGCAAGCATGTCTCCTGCTTGTACGCATCAGTTGATCCTTACGCGTCGATTCTGATTAGGATCAATCAGTCGCTCTGTCATTTCCTTCTTAAAAAAGCATATTTCCACTCGGTGCGTAATGGGTGAAACGAAAGTGAGCATCTTCTCGTTTTAGATGCATATCATCACAATAACTAAGAACGTGCACTACATTTTCGAAGTCCTTTCATGACTGTGCCACTTGAAATTTTACAAACAGCCGCAATGCGGATGGAAACAAGCACGATTTTGCTTACGGACGTATAGTTCTAGTCACAAAGAGTCGTATCCACCCGTGATTCTAGCACTTCGACTATCCTAATCCGATATATAATGATTCTCTACACAGTCTCACTATCTTGCGCCATCACTTCTCTTGCTGCATTTGGAAGATAAAAACCTAATATGCAGTGAAATAAATATACAAAAATATATAGGGAAATTCTCCTGAAGTAAGCAAGATACCAGGTTAGAACTGACGGTAAGAAATGGGATTTGTTAATCATAAGGAAACTGCACTAAGAATAAAAACCAACTAACTATAAGAAAGAGCTGTTAACGTTAACGAAAACTCGTGAAGTGGATGTCACCATGAAAAAAAAAGGACAACGACGCAGCCTCCTGTGCGAAACATGCAACGAAAAAACATACGTGGGCAATCCACAACCTTGCGCCCCTCAATCGGGCGATGCAGTTGTCAGCCAAAAGACGTAATGACGCAAAAAAAAACGACGAAAAAACCGGAAACAAAAAAAAAAACTGAGATTTTGATGATTCACACAAATCATAGTATTATTTTCTAAGATGGAAAGGAAGGAGACCACAGAAAGAAATGCACAAAAGTGCGATGACCAAATATCTCGAAAATTCGGGAGTTGCCTAACGGGAATGATGTTATGCACGATTCGCATTCGTAGTAAAAAAGCACGGCTTCACAATTAGAACAAACAAACAGAACATACTAGCGCATCTAGCTCTTTCGTTGAGACCATCGCATACTCTGTGATGAAGAAGTAAAAATGCTTGTATAATGTGTTGGCGTGGGGCTCCTGAAAATTCTGAGTTATTCAAAGATAACTCCGTACGCAATCGCAAATCTGAAAGATTACCGTACTATGTCGAACTGTGCTCCCGATGAGTACAAATTTCAAAGCTTTCTGGACAGGAGGGATATTCGACATGAGGGTGTGTCCGAAGAGATGCTATCATTCTTTGTCATGCCCCAGAAGAGAGGAGGGCATCTGAGATGTGAGTGGCAGATTTTTCTGAGGAAACATGATAAATATGTAACACTGTTTTGGTAGGCCACGAATGAATTAAGGGAAAGAAGAAGTAACAAGAAAAACAAAGTCAGCAAAACAACAGCGGATGCGAGAAGGGAAATGAAGGCTTTTAAAATTTCATTGTTCGTTACAAGTAAGAATTGTTGCATTTTACACCAAAAACAATGGGAAACTGAACGTAGTCATTATAAGGCCAATACAACGAACTGTTCGCCTTCCGTTCTCATGTCTTTAATTACACTGAGTGCCCTCCGCAAAATGATCTTTTGTTCTTCAAAAAGTCATAAACGCTTTCCACTGAAAAGGGATCTCGCAACTAAGATACAACTATCCAACTGAAATAAGCAGCAAAGGGAGGCTGAACCCTTTCTGTGAACATAGTGAAGAAAGGAGAAATTAAACTGCTCGCGTACGGACTGAAAAGAAACACTTTTGCTCTCTCAACACAGAGGTGAGATTATCCTGAGACTGAATAATATACAATCTTTCTATCATTCATTCTGCCTTATTTAACTGTTCCATTCTGACGCGCAAGTCAGCAATTCAACCCTCGCCAACTCGAACACGGGAACTCTTATATTGCAAAATACCGAATTACTCCGGATAAAAGCCCAGATTTGTTAAGAACGTGGTTTTCTAAAAATCTGCACTTTTCGAAACGTTACGTCGAGATAGGAATTATTCGCATCCTCTCCGTTCTTAATATGGGAGCCTGCAGTGACATTTAGAAGTTCGAAAAAAAAGGGAATAATGTCGAAAAGGCAGAGGAGACTATTTTTCCCATCATGCTCAAGGAGGGCGCTGTTCGAAAACGTTACGTCGAGCAGACAGCTTTATTTAGGGTAACACGATACCTTGTTTCTCGTACGTTAAACATTCCAACTCGATTACGTTCTTAAACATTACATAAAAGATCTTAAAATGGAAGCCAATTTTGACTCTTTCGCTCTCAGGAATTTATATTCTGTTCCTCGTTGGATCTGTTCCATAAGCAAGTTCTAGAACTACCGCGAAATCTCGGTGACTCAAAACGCGCACAATTCCACCTAATATGATGAAGCGCATCAAGATGCAGTACCCCTTCCCTACCGCGCTTCACGTCCAGCAAGTGAGCAACTTTGTTTGAGCTGCTGACGACTAAACAGGTGTGCAGCTCAGAGTAAACAAGGTTCATGAGAGCAAGGAAGAGGAAGAAAACTGCTAGACATGACATGAGCGTGAAGATGAAAAAATGCAAGTAGACTGTGCTAAGCAAATGATGCGCAATGTTGCGCAATGTTGGAAGTGCGAGAAAGTAATTCCATTTGTTATGCGATTTGGTGGAGGGGGCACCGTCGCACCTGACTGACCTTTACTCATCAGCTCAACACACTAATATTACAAAACTTACGGCACCAAGTTGTGACAGACGATCAAAATGATGAATATATACGTGGACGAAGACACGAAATAGGCGCGTCAAGATCTTCTTACATACCTGACGGAAATCGCGCGGGAATGGCACCGCTGAAAACAGTCTATTACTGCTTCTCCTCTAGCTATCTTAGAAAACACGAAACTCAATGCACACAGGTTATTATCAATGGAGCTGTTCTATCATTTCAACAGTATATTAAGCCCCAGCGTTTGCATTTACGCAATTATTAAACTTCTTAAATGATTTCCGCTGTGTGGATAGAGCTTAAATGCGAGCCCACGCACGTGGCGGACAGATGTCAGTGGATGGAGTATCAGTGGCGCTATACGCCCAACAAAAAGACTGCGACAGAAGGAATCAGAGGTTCCTGAATTTCTCAAACGACAGCATCATATTTTCTCACTAGATTAAAAAAAAAAGGTGATGATAACAACGCTTAATGAAAGAAGTCTACGACAGTAATGACAGGAAAATACTACAAACGTAAAGAAACCTTGACAAGTTGGAAGCCCATAGTTCCGTAAGAATATAAATCGATAAAACAAAAAACAACGATTTCTCCTGGTCGGCTACTTCTCACAATATCGTCTAATCAACATCACGCCATATGATGGGAAATGACACCAACGCGAAATTATCCTTTCCACTTAAGCTTTGAACAAAAAACAAAAGTGCTGTACAGTAACGGATTGATTATATACCAATCATTCCAGTCCATAGAACGGGACGAAGGCAGTCCCGCGATGTTCGCCAAGGCCAGAACGGAAGCGCAGTCTCCATTTCCACTCGTTCTTAATATGACATAAAACTGCAAGCCGCAATCTTTGCCAAGGTAATGCGACCAAACCTTATGAATATAAACATTTGGAAAGCAACGAACCCGTGTTGGAGGGAAAAATGGACTCATCATTGATTCGAATTTCAATCCAGTCCATTAGCAGATATATATAGTCGGGAGCTGGCAACCTCGTCGGTTTTTTGTAGCTGACTCCATCTTGCCACAAATATTCATACCTAAAATGAACATTTTAAATAAAATTTCACATGAACATATCTCTACTCACTAATGCCGTTGTTTTGCTCGTCACGCAACATACTCGGTGTGTCATCGAAAAAGCGCCAACCGTTTATTAATAAAAAATTGCCACTATAATGAAAAAGACAACAATCACAGTGCAAGTCACACACACGAAGGGAGGTCGAACGGTAATGCAAACAAATGTCCCGAAGTCGTTTTTGCATACAAGATGACCCCACAAAGTTACACGATGCTGACCAACTAAAAACCGCATAACCATATCAGTCATTGATCATTTTCTAAAGACTGTAATATTATGGCAGGTCAAGTGTGCAACGGCAGCCTTTCTTCGACCATTTAGGCGTCCAAAAATCTACTGAAAAAAAGATTTTGATCTGTTCTCTTTCCTGCTCACCACCGATACAAAAACGTGGTAGCGAAAAGCTTTTGCCCACGATGGTGGAACTTGAAGATTTCAATGTTAAAATGATTTCGAAGTAAGGAAGTTCTACTCATACAGCAACCTATAGGTGCCTCGCAGCTTAAGATCAAACTACAATTAACGCATGGAGCAGTTCACAAGAAGAGGCGTCCTTGGATTTGGTGAGTATAAGAAACAGCTTAAGCTGATTCATACGAACCAACCATGTATGAATGACAAGCTAAATTTCACGTGACAAGAGAGATTTAAAGTGAGCAGACCTAAACAAAACTCTTTGGGAGTGGGAATTCTCAAGTAACCCCGAAAGACGAATAAACCAGACCAGAAAGGCAAAAGGAAAACCCATGCCAAATAAGGAAGTAGAATGACATAACTAATTAACTGTAAAAAAGCATTAATGCTTTCTGACTGCCAGCCCACTGCTACTTTAATATTTTTTTCAGCCGTTCAATCAATTCTTCTTTATACTTTTCATCTGCTTCGCCACCTCTTCATGCATCTGAAATTGCCTCGTGGAAGTCTGTGCACAGATAGTAAGCGGCTTTTACAGAAGATGAATAGAAAGAAGCAATTAAGAAGCACATAGTGAAGAGAAAAAATTGCATCGAAGCATTTTCTTAACATAATGAACACACCTTGAGCCTCCACTCATTGTAGGGCAACTTTTGGCTGTGCATACATCAGCAATAGTCCCATATAGTAGATTGATGCGATTGAAAAAATCGACTGCTGAAACAAAAATGCTGTGTCAGTGCAAGCCATCTCGAAAACTTACCGTAGTTCGAGGAAACAAATTTAAGCCATCGTGGACAAGAACAAATTTGACAAAGTTGCTTCTTACTCTCCTTCAGCAACAATTCATTTGGATAACTTAGGTAGCAGAAAAAACCTTAGAAAAGAAAGCGGAAGTTTAACGGGAACGACAGGAACGTGAACAGTAACGCGATGGATCCACCAGTCATTAAAAAAATTGATGCTTTAAACCCGTGAAAGATACGCCTGTCGAGCGACACGCAAAGCCTCTTCGAGTGTTTTCTAAAGGTACTTCGGAAGTCAATTTCGAGATATACTCAAAAATGCTTTGCACCAAGCTCAGGCGACGATAGCCAAATCGAATTTGAAGCGGCCATTTAAAAAGTCCACTTACGGCATTGTCTGAAAAACAGATAACCTCGACCTTATACTTTCCTTAAATTTTGAGGCAAGGTCTTTTCTTTCAGAAGTTGCAAACAAAATTTTCCGCGACCATAGAATATCAAACCGGCGGAAAACTTTGACTGTATTCGACGTAAAAAACTGAAGATGTCACTCTGTAACTCGAAAGTTGACACATGCTTTGTCAGCTCTGCAGGAAGGAAGAAAGGATAGCAGCTTGTCGGGCACCTCATCAGGGATAAGTGATAATAAACAGACACCACTGTCTTCCAGTTCAATGCTGATACAGTTTTTAAGATGGGAGAAGGGAGGATCTGTTTGCGTCAGCTTCTCGGAAAGCCTTGGTTTTCAGAATTACGTAGCATTTGTTCGCTGCAACGATACAGATGGCAGAATAAACATGAGAAAGTTTCATCGCCAAAAAAAACTCGATGCGACTAACTGAACCCCTGCTGTCGGCAATTTATGGAGTGAACCATGCGCATGGCGAGATATGGAGGAAGAACAGCTACAACTGTCGACCAACAGCACCACAAACAAGTTCGGCCAAAAGCGAGCCGTTCGGAAAGATGTGTTCCTTGATTTTCACGTATTAACCTTATGTGACTTACTATGTACAGCTAGCCAGTCGTCGAAGTTTTCGTTGACAGGGAGGCGCACAGCCGCCCTCAAATCGACCCCAGAATGCAGCGTAGCCTGCGCCTGCTTGTGCAGGTTGTACCGAAGAGTGCCCACTGGGAAGCGTTTCTTCGGTCGAAACGTCTGCAATTCAGAAATCGCTCAAGAAAGCATGCCCGATGGAAACACTGATATGCCGGTGCATTTGGGCTGCATGATCAACAGCATAGTGGGGACAGCTGCTAACAAGCCACGGGCAGATTACAATAACAGTGTTAGGATTATTAAATACCCCACATGAGGACAGCAGGATTGCTGATTCGGGAAAACCTTTACAAGTCTCTCTTCTACCTTACTTCCTGCAGCAAAACATCCACAATCTCCATCATAACCGAAAAGTGAAGTATGCGAGGAGATTCTCGTAAACTTAGGCTATCTGCGGCCGACGATATACGTGCTCTTTTTCATAGATTCCAATATATCTTAAGGCCGTGGCGCAACCGACGTGGTTAGGGCTGGGAAAATCAAGTACGGTGCGATGGGGACGCTTGAATGAGCAGCTTATAAGCTGATGCAAGAACGGGCGAGAGGTACTAACAACAGACATCACAAAACCATTCTTTGATTTCGCGATGACTCCACATCGCTAATATTACCAGGTCTTACACGAGCTGTAACGCACGGCGATCGACATACTGCTATCTAGTTTTGGAAGTGCATTCACTGGTTGAAGATAGCATCCATCACTAGACGCTATCTGTGACTGCGAGCCCAATAAACAAACGTACACTTCGAACACTATTATTTTCATTCGGTAACGAACTGTTAACGAGTGAAGATTTTAAAAAAAAATAGTAACACTTCACTAATCCAAAGAACACGTAAAATCTATAAAATGATGCTCATGCAGTGTATTCTACACGCAGGTATAGAGGAAAGCACTCAATTAGGGAAATGCATACGTAGTAAATGACGGACAATTTTGGATGAACTGTGCGACACAGCCCATAAGAGGTCTGCCACTGCGGTTCGGTATGCGATATTGCTCAACGACGAACAAAGTAGTTAATGGAAACTGAGAAAGATTTTCTACTGGAAGAGAGGAAGAGAAGCCCCATATCACAAAGCAATTCGATCGGGTGTCAAAGTTAGTGTGAACAAGGAAGACCATAAAACGTAACCAAACCTTGTGTTTGTTCATTTGAAGAAACTCCAAGAAGCTGGACATGATGAGCGTCTTCGAACGGCTCACACGGCCTGCGTTCAGCAGTCAACCCAACGAACACGCCCCACCGCTGAAAACTTAACAACACTCACTGGTACACATTTCAGCAACTCTTTAACCTGACGTGCACCAACCTGTAATTTGCAGAGTTCTACCACTGCGAAATTTACGTTTGCTCACGTTTCTGGAACTAGAGGATTTCTGGAACTAGTATTTAGTGTCGTTCCCGTCTCTGCAAAACAGCAGTTTTAAACTTAACTCCCCCACTTATTTTCAACCTTTTCAGATCGCTTTTCGTGCCTTAGTTGTCAAAAAATCGTTGGTAGAATGGGCGCCTTAAAAAAAAATTATCGGTGTGAAGAACGTGGTCACATCCGGAAACGAAAACGAAGATTTCACGAATTTTACTATTTAAGTAACTTCTCAGTTTCTTATTTTACTTTTGCGTATTCTCTTTCTTGTCCTCTCTTGTTTTTCTACTGCGCCTTCTTTCTCAGGCCCTACATATGACCCTACTTCACTTACACTGGTAAATAACGTCTTCTTTGAGGGGAAACGCGTAACTCGCACACTTATATTTTACCAGCTACAACCTTCTACACAATTTTTCCGCACTTTTTTTTCAGATGGTTTACCTATGCTTCTGCTCTGACAAGAAGTTAACAAGCAGAAGCACTCACGCGGTACACAAAATGAAAAAGGCATTTAACTCATCGTTAGCATCACAAGACCAAACCGTATCGAAGAAAATACGGAACGCAACAACCGCGCAACGATGATGTTTTTCGTTTTGTTGTGATGAACAAAACCACACAGACGACCAGAGAACTCTTGAGGTTACTAGTGACAAAAAAACACCGAATGGAAGGGCCGAACAAAACAACTATCGGCCGCAAAAAACACCACACTGAGCAATTCTGGGCTTATGCCTTTGAAGACACGATGGGCTCTTAGCAATTGTTGTTGGAAGGCCAACGCTAGTCATTAACACAGAACAAGTGACAGATAAAGGTACTATGATTCACAAGTGACACATTAGCAGAGGCGCTTGCAACATCGTGGTGCGCGCAACCATGCCCCGCCTTTACCACTAGAGCATATTTTTAATTCGCTATTTTATAATGCTTCCTAAACAAGTTATTTTGCAATTATTTTCGGCAGCAACTTGATTTAATCCTTTCTATATTCATTCTTCCCCTTTAATACCTATTTATGTTAATGACGCTGAAAACCTCGGCACCACGACATCGCGTCTCAATTTCAAATTATGCTAGTAGCGAGACCGCATACCGAGACTCAAAGCAAGTTGCAACTGCCTTTTCACGGGGAAAGTGCCCTCCCCCTCCCCTCCACCCCTGCCGCCCTCACAAACATGCACAGTGTTACACCATACGCATTTCTCCAAAAGGCAGGCAATTAGAGCAGAATCTGCGTTTCCTCATACAGAAAGAAATGATCAGAACGTGCAGTCCATCTCCAAAATACCTCTTTTTGCAATGGAAAACCACCTCCCACTTGGCCATTGGATAGCATGACAGCACACCTCAACCGGAAAACGTTGAAACATACGGGAATTTGATTGTGTGGACGCTGCCCTGCACTGTAAGAAATGCTCTGCGAACTCAACGAATTTTCCGTGTTGTTATCAAACGTTCGCCACGAGCTTCAAATAGTGTTTGCGAATGATAAAACTCCAAAGCTTTCTAGTCGTACGTGTTATTTTCGCCGTTTGCTGCATCAGTTCTAGTCCGATATTCTCGAATCACATCCAGTACGAAACTGTTCTCTCGGAACGGTCAGTAGTGCATTAGAGTTCCAAATCAAGCGCATAATTTACAAACCTTATATCGTTTTATACAAATGCATTGCCCGGCGATATGTAGTTGAAGAGTGAATAGCTGAATTATTGCTGCACGTTTTTCCAGGGCGGCGATCTCACTAGTGTGGCGTTCACTGCCGGGAGACTCAACGATGTCTGACTTATGGAACAGCTGACAACAGAACTTAAAATTATAGCAAGTGAACCTCTCGATTTTTACGCGTTTCGCTGCAGCAACACAGGATCATAAGCCTAGCTCGTCCTTCCATACTTATTATGTGCGGTTTAGTAAATACGTATTTATCAGTCTATCTGTCTTGTAGTTTCGAATAATGAGCCTGGAAAGTGCGCACAGTTAAACTTGGCAGACATAATCCAGGGCATTCTGAGGGCTCGCAAATGAAAATTATTCATGGTTCATAAGTTTCAGTATGAGTTATGGCGCATGGAGAATAGTAAGGAGGGAAAGGTAGTCAGGGGAATAATCGCCCTGGAGCTGAATCCCACAGACTGAAATACAGCATCATACGATGCAGGACGTTGCTTTAAAAACAGTTCGGGATGACAATTTCTGAAAGTAAAATTGGTCACTTTGAGAAATGAGCGCGAAAAATGCAGGAAAATGGATGCCACTGGTTCTAGTATCCTTAGCAAATCGCCTCTAGCGCCATCACTTCGCAGCGTGCGTCAGAGTATTTTTTGATGGGGGTTGAGCAGATCCGTATTACGGGACCTCTATGTGCCGCGCGTGTGCAGCTGTCCATATATTTGTATCCCTTCGCCAGACAGGCAATCAGTTGAGGCCCCCAAGCAAGGTTTGGGAGATGCTTATGCACCTCCGGATGAGTTATGGCGTATCGAAACTGCTTGGGCGAGAAAGGTAAGGGGTCGTACACTGCAGATTGTTGCGAAATACGGCCTACATAAAAGAAGTCGCAGTGAGAATTTCTGCGCGAGAAGTACGAAATTTTGGAAAACGACGGCAGAAGCTACAGGAAAACGACTGTCCACAGCAGCAGCGGTTCTGACCTTGAACGGTAATGAAGAGACGGGGGCAATGAAAACTTCGTTCCGCTTAAAAAATAACAGATTTATACTCCTGAAACTTGTGGGTTCAGGAAGGCGGTTTTTTCCGCACCGGAGTGACTCCAGAGCCGAGGTGGAGCTATTTGGAGCTATAGCTAAGTGTTCCCGAAGGTTAGGACTGGAGCCGGAGCTGGGGGCAGGTGTCCCCGAGAGGCCTGGGGCGGGACTCGGAGCTACGCTTCTTGAATTTACGAGCCAGAACTGGAGTCAGGTTTTCCGAAAATGTGGAGCCGAAGCGTGAACTAGACTTCCTGGAGTCAAGGCCGAAGCCGGAGCCGGAGTCAGGTTTGCGGGTGCCTGGACCGAGGCAGGCTCCGTATCCAATACGAAAGAAAAGTGTATTGGTCTATGCGTCGCTCGTTATACAGCATGGCAAATTTGCATTTGCAAAATATGGCTGGGTCGTGTGGGAGCGCTTGTATGCATGCTAGATGAAATTTGGAAACCGCTGACGCTAAGTTTAGGAGTTTTTTAGATTTAATGTACGGCCAACATCAGAGGCAAACGAACTGAACTGATTTAATATTCTTTTAATGGTCAGCGTAAGTCGTTGCTGCTATTTTGTCTACCCTAGAATGTGTTATAATCAGTGAAAGGCTTCTTTTATATAGCGTAATAAAAGAATCACTCGGGTCGTAAAATAGGTGAGGAAAGGAAAATTACACGCAATATTTATGTAACGATCGGCTGCAATATAATTGATGCTGCAACTGTGCATGCTGCATTATTTTTTGGCCGTTACAGCATGTACTCACTTGTTTAGACATTGGAGGAACCGTTCATGAAGAGAACGGCTGGGCGAACGACGATACCCGGAGCAGTGATGTAAGGACTTCGCAGGGGAGGAAATTATTTCCCACCTCCATTGGAAAACAGTGCTGCAGTTGTGTTCTTGAACGTGCTCTGGTTCCTAAATGGCGGTTTCTTCTCGAACTGGACTGACTCAGGAGCCAGCTCGGAGCCACGCTGAAGTGCAGAGTTAGGGCCAGGTTTTCGCAGTGGTTGAAGCCGAAGCCGATCCATCTATGGCTCCAGCCTATTTCCATAAAACAAGCCCAGAGTTGAGCCGGAGCAAAATTTTCAGAATCTCGGGACTGGAGCATGGTTAACGTAAGGTGCAGCCAGAATCACGTTATCCCGAAAACAGGATAGGATCGTCTTGGTCGGGTTATCGTGAAGGACAGACGGATTGAAAGGTGAAGCTAGAGCGAAATTTTTGTAAGCCTGGAGTCGAAGCTGAAGCTAAGTTCTCTCGGACGAAGTGACCGGACCGGAGCTATGTGTTCGTGGAGGCCGGAGCCCTGGCCAGACTTTTATAGAGTCGGAACCGACGTCATACTGCCTCAGATGTTGGAGCTGGACTCTGGTTCTCCTAGACGGCTGAGCCGAAGCCGGAGCTAAGACCAGTTTACTTCGCAAACTTAAGCCGAGATTTCCATCCCGTCTAGAGCGGAAACTAGAGCTCCGCCATTTTGTAGAGGCGCGTGAGAAAACCCGGCCACTTCCAATTCACGGTGAAAGACAGGAAGGACTGTTCAGTGGCGGATCGAGCAGTAGTATTTGCGCATAGCTAACCTTTCTTCGTTTTGCGATTTTCACCGCAACGAATGCACACAGTCGGTACGACAATGGGTCCGTCATGTGTCTTGCGAGAGTTCCCAAACCAAATTTGGGTAGGACTCGTGAATTGTTAGACGTTATGGACCATTGAAAATTTCTTGGCGATAATGATAGGTCAGGGAATAATTATCCTCGACTTCAATCTCTGGAACCAAATTCAGGCATACGATGTAGAAGACTGCAAACAAGAGTTAAGCGGAGCCTCAAATAAAGATTTGTGGATGAGGAATAGAAGATTTTAGGAAATGAACGAAAAATCCTGAAAAGCGAGCGAAGGCGACGAGCGCCGTTTTGATCTGTTGAGCGCTTCGTTCAACCGCCAATGCTTCACAGTTGTTTGGTAGTCGGTCCGCCAGAAATGTTTGTGATAAGCTGAGCATTCATTTTTTTCGAACATTTTAAAACAAATTACGCTGTTTTAACAATGGTGGAAAGCACATGTCTTACCGACCCGTGGCGCGCTTTCCAATTTGATGTCGAATTGCCACCCATAAACATTTGGGGCTCCAAAATCAAATGCGACATATTTTTCAGACTACGTAGGGCTCGAAATTATAGTGTTTGCAGGCTGATACAACGGAAATTGGCGTTCTTTATTTAATTTTCCGGTCTGTCCTAAAATTGCTAGTTAGTGCCATCAAGCACGGCTCGGATTGAATAATTCTGCGTTTTTTGCATGTCCCAAGCTTCTGCCGATCAAGTTTATCATTCGGATAGCGGCTATCACATTGTTGAGCGACCTTTCTAGGTAACGGATTACTACTTACGAATATGCCTACGAATACGTTCTTGAGCTATCATGTCGCCGGCGGCTAAGGTGGCAGACCCTAAAGTGGCTCGCGAGAGTGTTGGTGGTTCAGACTGTAAATTGCAACTTTTCACCATCTCCGCTAATAATGCTACTTTCGCGTAGTTAGAGAAAAACACACTAGAAGTTTAAAGCAAATAGCTACGATGGGCAGATCCCTCCAATCACGATGTCGAATAAATCCAACCTACAAGTTCCCCTACTTTTCGATGAATTGACGGGCATCTGGCTAGGAAGAATTTTGGTATGTATGAGACTGGATGACTCTCTACCAAATTTCCTATTCGTTCTGCCCCTGCTCGTCACTGATTTATCACTCCTGCAACGTTCGGAAATCTGCACTCCCCGCGGACCAAAATCACTCATGTGGCCCATGTAATTTCTCACGGACCGTCTATGGTCTGTGAGAGGCAGGTTGACTGTTATGAGCTATGAAAATAATCTACAGTTTCCTTGAGAAATTTCCTGATAAAACGCCTGAAATGCTATTTAATTACAAGTATAAATAACTGCAGTTGTCTTTTTTCCTATAAATTACGACTTCAGTATAGGTGCAATCTAGAAAGCGAGTTAAGGTAGAGTCGTGCTTTTTGGAGGCCGTTATATACATAGAGTATTGTCCTCAATTTCTTGCAGGCAAAGGGTGAAGTTGTTACACGTGCTTACCTATCACTTCCCGTTTATCCGTTGAATGTGAGCGGCTACGATGGAGAATGCAGTATCAACAAACAATGAGTAACAAATATTCTTTCTGTATGAGCTCTTAAACGATACACAACTGCCATAAATTACAATTGGTTTTATAGACTGCAAATAAACATTTTCCAATATGTGAAATTACCATAGCATAAAAAGGAAATATGTTGCATACAACCCGCTGAAAGCCGCGCAAACAATCGCAGAGGTCAAAACAGCAGAAGTATATGGACATAAGACACTAGCTCGTTGGATCCATCCCCTTTCTGGGTTACTGACTACTAATCAGGAGATCACCCTCTCCGACATTTTAGAGGCGGTTTTATCACAACACGCGTCCATCGGTCATATTTGGAGGCTCCTGCTGTCTCCTTTTTAAGCATTGCATGTTGCTTATTAGGTCTTATCATCTCCTTCGATGTCGGGGATGGTCAAACAAGCGGTCACCAGCCGACCGTTGTTTCAAGCGGACCAGTGGGGCTTAACGCGTTAACGCCCCTACTTCTCGGGGAGAGGACTCTAACAGTCAATGGTTTATGACGGGACGGCCAGGTGTGCCCTGACCACTCTAGCATGCTAAGGACGGCCGATCTTGACATGCGCTCGACGAGTTAGACATAAGACACAAATATGTTAATGTGGTTGACGGCCACTTGAGGGCCAATTCACTCATGCTCTCTTTTCATGAGACAAAAAGGCGCACATCTCACACTGAAGTGAACCGAAATTCGACTTCAAAATAACGTCTGAAATATTTTACGATTAACAAATGGCGCATCGGGAGCACAATTTTGCAGACCGGTTGCTAATTTCTTGTGGCATTCGCAGAAAGAACTTTTATGCGAACTAATGATAGGTTTTTTTGCGCAAACGAAATGATGTGTTAAATTTCAAAATGCAACATGAAACTGTCAGTGATTGTTGACTTTAAACTTATGTAACATCATGCGTTCTATGCGAAACCTGTCTTACCTATATTAGTTTCATTCTTTAATCAAGTGTTTGAGAATGAAAATAACAACGAAAACCACAAATTAAACATCGCCAAAAAGTGAGCCATTGAATGTTTTAGTGCGTTGTAAGAAAAGAAAACTAATCGGGAACGAACACTCACAGTAACTTAGCAAGCTCTACTACGTTAAGCAATTGGCGGAGGTGCACAATTTCTTCTTTTACCAGTACTTCGACTGATGGTTCGTGATCAAAGAGTACTAACTCTGATTACTCTTCTTTTTCATTATCAGTTAGCGCAGCACCACAGTCGAAGACAGACATTATGGAAGTTTTTTCTTCGATGCCTTGTGATTTCAACAATCACAAACAGATTCTAAAACGCAAACAAGACATGGATATGTTCTTCGTGCGGCGTCGCCGTTCCAGCACTCTAAGTATAAAGTCATGTGAGCGACGCTGATGTCACTGCAAGAAGAAAACTTGCGTGATTAAAACACGCTAATTATGCAGACAGAGTCATTATCAAACAATTTGCGCAATATTGCGATCTACTGCTCGTCTGTAACAAGAGCACACTGTCTCTCGTGCCAAACAACACACGTTGAGCATCGTGTAAGATCATTCACTAGACCAAGGGCATCGATATTTTGCACTATTGAAAGGCTTTCGTACGCTCTCCAGACTGCTTTCGCTTATTGCTTAGCATCACGGGAGTGGCATTATTCCTCCTAGCCCC
>JPKZ01000986.1:1338280-1350849 GCA_000803305.1 Toxocara canis
TTTCGTTCGAAGTGGATGTGCAGTCTTGTGCAGTATTTGGACGAACTCACTGTGCAATGTTGAGCAATATTTGATTTGAACTGAATGTGCGACCTTGTGCAGTATTCGGATGAACTCACTGTACAATGTGGAGCGATATTTGATTTGAACTGAACGTGCAATCTTGTGCAGTATTTGGATGAACTCACTGTGCAATGTGGAGCGATATTTGATTCGTACTGAATGTGCAACCTTGTGCGGTATTCGGGTGAACTCACTGTACAATGTGGGGCGATATCTGACTCGAACTGAACGCGCAAGCTTGTGCAGTATTCGGATGAACTCACTGAACAATGTGGGGGGATATTTGATTTGAACTGAACGTGCAATCTTGTGCAGTATTTGGATGAACTCACTGTGGAATGTGGAGCGATATCTGACTCGAACTGAATGTGCAATCTTATGCAGTATTTGGATGAAATCACTGTAAAATGTGGAGCGATATTTGATTAGAGGTGAGCGTGCAGTCTTGTGCAGTATTTGGATTGACTCACTGTGCAATGTGGAGCGATATTTGATTCGTACTGAATGTGCAATCTTGTGCAGTATTCGCATGAACTCACTGCGCAATGTTGAGCGATATTTGATTCGAACTGAGTGTGCAATCTTGTGCAGTATTTGGATGAACTCACTGTGCAATGTGTAGCGATATTTGATTCGAACTGAACGTGCAACATTGTGCAGTATTCGGATGAACTCACCGTGCAATGTGGGGCGATATTTGATTCGAACTGAACGCGCAACCTTGTGCAGTATTCGGATGAACTCACTGAACAATGTGGAGCGATATCTGACTCGAACTGAATGTCCAATCCTATGCAGTATTTTTATGAAATCACTGTGCAATGTTGAGCGATATTTGATTCGAACTGAATGCACGATCTTGTGCAGTATTGGGATGAACTCACTGTGCAATGCGTAGCGACAGCTGATTCTAACTCAATGTGCAATCTTGTGCAGTATTTGGACGAACTCACTGTGCAGTGTTGAGCGATATTTGACTCGAAAAGAATCTGCAATCTTGTGCAGTGTTCGGCTGAACTCACTGTACAATGTGGAGCGATATTTGATTCGAACTGAATGTGCAATCTTGTGCAGTATTTGGAAGGACTCACTGTGCAATGTTGAGCGATATTTGATTCGAACTGAGTGTGCAATCTTGTGCAGTATTTGGATGAACTCACTGTGCAATGTGGAGCAATATTTGATTCGAACTGAATGCACGATCTGGTGCAGTATTGGGATGAACTCACTGTGCAATGCGTAGCGACAGCTGATTCTAACTCAATGTGCAATCTTGTGCAGTTTTTGGACGAACTCACTGTGCAGTGTTGAGCGATATTTGATTCGAACTGAATGTACGATCTTGTGCAGTATTGGGATGAACTCACTGTGCAATGTGTAGCGACAGCTGCTTCTAGCTCAATGTGCAATCTTGTGCAGTATTTGGATGAACTCACTGTGCAATGTGGAACGATATTTGATTCGATCTGAATGTGCAACCTTGTGCAGTATTTGGAAGGACTCACTGTGCAATGCGGAGCGATGTTTGATTCGAACTGAATGTGCAATCTTGTGCAGTATTTGGATGAAGTGACTGTGCAATATGGAGCGATATCTGATTCGAACTGAATGTGCAATCTTGTGCAGTATTTGGATGAAGTGACTGTGCAATATGGAGCGATATCTGATTCGAACTGAATGTGCAATCTTCTGCAGTTTTTGATGAACTCACTGTGCAATGTTGAGCGATATCGGATTCGAACTCACTATGCAATTCTATGTCTTATTTGATTCGAACAAAGTGTGCAGTCTTGTGCAGCATCTGGATGAACTAACTGTGGAATGAGAAGCGATATTTGATTCGAACTGAATGTGCAATCTTGTGCAGTATTTCGAAGGACTCACTGTGCAGTGTTGAGGGATATTTGATTAGAGGTGAGTGTGCAGTCTTGTGCAGTATTTGGATGAACTCACCGTGCAATGCTAAGTAATAATTGATTCGAACTGAGTGTGCAATCTTGTGCAGTATTTTTATGGATTCACTGTGCAATGCTGAGTCATATTTGGTTCGAATTGGATGTGTAATCTTGTGCAGTATTTGGATGAACTCACTGGGCAATTCTAGGTCATATTTGATTCGAACTGAGTGTGCAGTCTTGTGCAGCATCTGGATGAACTAACTGTGCAGTGCGAAGCGATATTTGATTGGAACTCAATGTACAATCTTGTGCGGTATTTGGATGAACTCACTGTGCAATGTTGAGTTATATTTGATTCGAATTGGATGTGCAATCTTGTGCACTATTTCGATGAACTCAGTGTCGAATGTGGAGCGATATTTGATTCGAACTGAATATGCAATCTTGTGCAGTATTTGAATGAGCTCGCTGTGCAATGCTGAGCAATATTTGATTTGAACTGATTGTCTAATCTTCTGCAGTATTTGGAAGGACTCACTGTGCAATGTTGAACGATATTTGATTCGAACTGAATGTGCAATCTTGTGCAGTATTTGGATGAACTCACTGTGCAATATGGAGCGATATCTGATTCGAACTGAATGTGCAGTCTTCTGCAGTTTTTGGATGAAGTTACTGTTCAATGTTGAGGGATATTGGATTCGAACTCACTATGCAATTCTAAGTCATATTTGATTCGAACTGAGTGTGCAGTCTTGTGCAGCATCTGGATGAACTATCTGTGCAATGAGAAGCGATATTTCATTCGGACTGAATGTACAATCTTGTGCAGTATTTGGAAGGACTCACTGTACAGTGTGGAGCGATTTTTGATTTGAACTGAACGTGCAATCTTGTGCGGTATTTGGATGAATTCACTGTGCAATGTTGAGCGATATTTGATTCGAAGTGAATCTGCAATCTTGTGCAGTATTTGGATGAACTCAGTGTGCAACGCTGAGTGATATGTGATTGGAACTGAATGTGCAATCTTGTGCAGTATTTGAATGAACTCATTGTGCTATGTCAGCGATATTTGATTCGAAGTGAATATGCGATCTTGTGTAGTATTTGGATGAACTCACTGTGCAATGTTTGATTCGAACTGAATGAGCAATCTTGTGCAATATTTGGATGAACTCACTGTGCAATGTTGAGCGATATTTGATTCGAACGGAATCTGCAATTTTGTGCAGTATTTGGTTAACTCACTGTGCAATGTGGAGCGATATTTAATTCGAAGTGGATGTGCAAACTTGTGCAGTATTTGGACTAGCTCACCGTGCAATGTTGAGCGATATTTGATTTGAACTGAATGTGCAATCTTGTGCAGTATTTGGACGAACTCACTGTGCAATGGGGAGCGATTTTTGATTGGAACTGAGTGTGCAATCTTGTGCAGTATTTGGATGAACTCGGTGTGCAGCTGTATTTGGTTTGAGCCGAGTGTGTAGTTTTGGTGGAGTATTTGATTGCAATCGAATAGCATCTGGTTCGAACTGAATGTCCAGTATTGTACGGTGCAATATTCTAGCTGAGTGTACAGGATTGTGCAGTAGTTGGTTGTAACTGAATATTGAATGTGGAATATGGTATTTGATTTTATTGAACGGGCGCTACTGTGCAGTATTTGGATGGAGTGAGAGTGCAGGACTGAACGGTATATGATACTAGTTGAGTGTGTTGTGCTTAATTAAATTTGAGTCTGCAACATTCTGCAGTATTTGGTTCCATTTGTATGGGCGATATCTGAATCGAACTCATTTTGGAATATTGTGGGGTATTTCGTTCGAATTGAATGTCCATTACTTGATGAGAGCTGAATGTGCAATATTTGATTCGAAGTGAAGGTGCAATAGTGATGGTGCAGTATTTGAGTGGAGCTTGATAAGGAGTATTTGGCTGCAACCGAAAGATTTGGTGAGGAGAGCAGGACTTGATTGGTGCCAGTTATGGGTAAAGTGCTTGGTGTTAGCTTCACCTGGTCTGCGTTCTGGTAGCCACACTCCTCACAGGAGTAAGGTACGCAGTCGGCACAGTGGGTGCTGTCAAGATGTTCACGCAGTACGTCCGCCGACACCCTCTGACCGCATTCGATGCACGCAAACTGGGGGGTCTCGCCACCGCGACTTTCTGAGGACGGCTCTGTTGCGTTCAGGCTTTCCGAGCCCGCCTGAATATTCACACTAAAAGATCTACCAGAGAATGGTTTTTTATAATCATTTTCATCTGTAGTTGTAGGAAATCAAAAGCAGATGAGTTGCGCCTTATGCATGAATATATGATACGCATTTTCGTTTTCGAGTGCTACTTCCTCTGGTGTCGCAGAATGAGATTCGACTGGATTACAGAACTTTGTTGTAAGGATGTGAAGAACAATATGCTACACTCCAACGCAGCACCCATGTGTGCTGAACTTACACCAAAGTGTTTAGTTTTTGTGCTGTTCTGCGTAATTGTGTGGCCGGCAAAAAATAGAATTCAGAATTACATCAGGTCGCGTTTTCGGACGTGTGCCACAGCATAATGCTCCAATCAAAGGGAGTGTTGAATTATTCGAAGCTTGATATAATTTATATAATGTGTAACAGATAAGTTGTCGTCCAAAGCGAGGTTCATCTGGATGAGTTGCGACAACCCTAACAATTACGCATCGGGACATGTTTTTACGTACCTTTTACAAGTTGGGAATCCTAGTTTTAATGCGCTATCGGCCGTAATTCTACCGGCAAGAGCAATCGAGATTTATTGAGCACTAAGAGGAAGAAATGGAATGTGTACCTTGGAGTATCCAGGAAAGCACTGGTCCATGAGAAGATCCCACTGGTTTTGCATCTCAGGTGTAAGTGCATCAAGAGGCTGACTTAAATGATCCTTGTGATTGTGCTGCATGTGGAGTCGCACCTGTTAATTATTTCATGCTTTATAACACGCAATGGAAGGTTTTAGCTATTGCTGACACACAAATATCGAAAATCCTGTACATTTTTATTGCATTGTATGCAAGATGAATAGCTGCTAAAGTTTCGGCCATCGTTCGCTCTCCTGCCCATCCGTCTGACTAGTAAACCATCTACTCCCAAAAACACTTATTTAAGAAACTCATGAATAATGCACATCCAGAAATGGCCCCAGAAGCACTACTCAATTAATTAACTTTCAGATCACCGCGAATTCGGCTATAACGTTATTTCTATATACGAAAGATCTGCAAATAATTGGTATCGCTCTGGAAGCATCACGCCCAGCAACTATTTTTTTCAATTTCTACATGTAAATGCGCGCAACTGGGAGTTGAGAAGGCCAAAAGCGAGAGTTTCAGTTTGTTTACATAATGGTGATAAAAACTGAAGGAAAATGCGCCAGAGCGGTAGCAGCGAAACAGGACGGCGAACGTAACAATAAGCTCTACCAGCTAAAAGAAAAATACAAACATTTTTTCGAATAATGAGAATGCAACGAAGTTTAAAGGATTCGTATCAACTGCTCTGAATGTTCATTTTGCATCAACTAGGCTTGTTCGCAGACGTTCGCTTAAGTTTCTCAGCCGTTTTCTTGACAATTTTTTGAAAAGCAATTTTAAAAAGGTTTAGGATTTTCGAATATTTCACTTGGTGAGGTATTTTCATATCTCAAACCGAGGGAAATGCAAATGAAAAAGATGAGCCACGTATCCAAAAATTTTGCCACACAAAAACTTAGTCTTCAAAATCACGCTGCTAACGAATGAATCGATGCATAGAGGCCCCATTTTGTGCATACGAGTGCCATCTCATACAAACTATTGACTCGTGCACTGTTACTGAACGGCGACCTTCGCTCACACTCTACAGGTGCGTGAACAATGCATGTATTGAAAGAACTGTCATTCAGAAGAATGAAGAGTTAAAACATGCGTGGATGAACATGCAGTTGACAGGCACAGAACTGGCGGTGTCGCCGTCTAGCACTGTTACTGAACGGCGACCTTCGCTCACACTCTACAGGTGCGTGAACAATGCATGTATTGAAAGAACTGTCATTCAGAAGAATGAAGAGTTAAAACATGCGTGGATGAACATGCAGTTGACAGGCACAGAACTGGCGGTGTCGCCGTCTATCTTATTCCTCACCGGAATTGAAGGTTTTCCTCCGATTTCTGTGCGCAGAGAATTTGAGAGCGGTTGATCGAATCACACAAAGTGCTATATTACCTCCATGAACAATCCCCCCTTGAGACTTTGTCATCCGCGGCCTTTTTAACCAGAAAAATGTGGAAGCAGGGGTGCTGGATATACGATACTTTTTTCCTGCCATCACTGAAACGCGTTTTTCAATATGGAAGTCCGTAGTATCTTTGCGAAAAGCTGCTTTGCGAATCGAAAGTCTATTTTCTCGGTATATTCATAAAAAGGAAAACGGCGGAGTATTCGAGAAACGAGCTGTTGCTTTGACGAGGTAGCTTTATTGCAGGCAATGTGGTATATGGTCACGGGCATAAATGAAAAAAAAACTGATAGTGAACAAGAAAAACGACTGCTCATAGTAGATTCATGGGTGCCCTCTCACAGGGATTCAGCAGAGAATGGTTTCCAATTTGAACGCATTTACCTCGCAGGTATTTTGAGAAATCACTCTTCGGTCACAGCAAATCAGAAACTTTTTCATCTGGCTGACCTCATCAATGCAAACAGGCTCAATAATTAGAGCAACATCGAGACGGAAGACGATAGTTGAGATAAGGTCCACGCATAAACAGAACGATGCGTTCGCAAAGCAAGGCGTATAGCTGTTTATTCACATGCATACAATTATATTTTGCGTGTTTTGTTTGTGAGGTGTACATGAAGAACGTGTGAATAAGCCTATGGTGCATTTTAAAGAACACGTTATTGAAAATATATTTTCAAAGAAGTGAGGCGACTTCGGAGTACGAAGTTTATTCAATTATTTCTCACTCTTGTCATTTCCGATTTTTGATTTTTTACCGAAAGTTCTCTTATTTGCTGTAGTTCCACAATATTCGTATTCGGGTAGCACAATTTAAAAAACTCTTCTGAACAACAATAAATGGAAGTATTTTAATGGTTTGAAGTGCTGCATACATCACATAATATTGAAATAGCAACGAATGATGTGCCTGACGGCGAGCTCTGAACAAGACATCCGAAAACTCTGATTAACTTAAAATCAATCTAGTTTCGTAAGCACATCAGCAAATTCACAAAAACTGCTTGGCATAAAGAAAGAAATCCCATAAACATACCGTATTGTTGCCTTCTTTTGAAAATGATATCTGTTTCGATCGCTTCAGTTTTTGTTTTAAAAAAAAAGCCTTCCAAAACCTTTCCCGTCTTCTGCTTTTCAAAAGTCTCAATAACGCAAAAGCACAATCCTTTCAAATAAAAAATGAGTCCTCCTCCCCTCCCTAGTGGAAACGCTTATGTACATTTCTTTTACAACAACCATTTGTATATGATTGTTTTTCAAGCCACTGCAGCGCTAATTAATTTATTACATCTGTCTGTACAGATATGAAGGCGTCAATGACGTGGAATGGATGCATATTAGTGATGATGCTGCATCGTACGTACAAGAACCAGTGCCGCAGTTATAAAGTCAAAATGGCAAATATAATGGCATGTCAAAGACAGCTGGCTTACGGAATTTTTCATAAAGCAAAATGACGCACTGTTATTGTCCAAATCGTGCACTGTTCAGGCACGCTTCAAGTGCTAAGCAGAATGTAAACTGGCAAAATCTATGGCCTCAGCTGATCGAGAAACGAGTACTGGATCCGTAACGAAAAAGAACGTTGTCATTAAAATTCATTCATCATCTGGACCCATCAATATGCGAGTCGACTAAGGTATTCATAAAACGTTGAACTTTTGCATCTCGAACACTGCATATGACTACCTTCTAGCAATCTAGGTAGTCTACAAGGGAATGCGCAACGAAAAAAAACACGAGGAACTTCAGTTAGCTATATCATTTAACAGGTTTCACTTACTGTGCCAGAAAACAAGGAAATCAGAAAAAGCTACTTTATCAACGCCACTCTTTGCAGCTCATCTTGCCCAGCATTAGCAACCAAATTTCTCAGATAAACAGCACTGCAACTACTTGAACATGAAGCGAAATAACGCACAACTAAATATGTTAATTTTTCCTCGTTGTGCTTTTATTGTACGCTTTGTATCCCCACTGTAAATCAATCCGACTAACTCAACATCAGACTTAATTCCGCCCACAGTACCAGTGTAGGCATTTATGAAAGCACTCTTGGCGACGAAAGCTTGCATACTACTCTGGGATCCGATGAGCGCATCATCGCGGACAGTTCGGCAACCGCGACAAACACTGGGAGGTAATTAACACTAGCGATCGATGATAACGAAGTGAAGGGGGACAACAATAAAACAGTCGTGACAATAGCGATTTACGAGCTTATAGATAAAAAGTACTAACTACTGATGATGAATAACGGTCCCTACGAATGGAGGAAATGATTGGAAAGTTAGCAAATATTAGACAATAAGAGCAAGTATATGACAAACAATGTGAAAGGAGGAAACGCCAAAAAAAATCATATTTGAAGTCATGGAAGGTCGTTGCATACGGACTGTTTGAAGCAGCGATTGGCCACGATCGTAAAACTCAACTCAGCAGCCACCAACACAACGCCGATCAATTAGCCACCTTCTCCAATCTCAGTCTTTATACGTGCGACTATTTAAACAAAAAAGCTTTGGAGGAGCGAAGATAGCGACACCCTGCGCGAATTTGCTGTCTTCTAACGCATAATTGTGCACACCTGTTTTTATAAATCTCATAACGCGCTCAGGGTAATGCACTGCTTCTTTGTTCTGCCAGTGTCAAACATACCTATCAAAATCTGCACATATTCCCACTAACAAAAGATGCGTTGACGACTCCAAGGCGATGCTAAGCGCCAAACATATACGCATTTTTTATATACGCATACGTGAAAATCGGATGAAAAATATCGTAAGGGAGGCAAAAATTTTCTGAGGGGGAGGAAATTCCACTCATTCATACAAAGAAAACGATGAGAAGCCAAAAGCTTCCCAACGAAAAGAGATTTTGCCCACTCATACTGGTAAACTGAGAGTAAAAAAATGCATGGATTCGAACAAGAAAGTGAGTGAACTATGACTGCAAAAAAAAGATACCAAGAAATGCAACTAATGCAACTATAACTCCTTGAGTTTCGAACGATCTGGTTCTAACTGCTGCCCATGCTTTGGCGCCAGGGAGCCAGGTGCTCCAACTTCTAATTTTTAAAATGAAGTCGATGACGTTAGGTAAGTAACAACTAAATCCAAGCAAAAATTTCAAAGAATGAATCGAAGCAAGCAGTCTTACTTTAGCCATCTCGTTGTGCGTATAAACGCAGTAAACACACTGAAATTGTTTCAGCGAAGCGTGCCGTCTGACGTGATTAGTGAGGTTGGAGAGGCGACTGGACATGATCTTGTTCTGGCATAATTGACACACCGCATACAGTGTTGGATCATCGGTGGTGGGGGCTCGTGAACCTCGTGGACGTGCCACAAACGGAATCGGCGAAGGAATGGCCGTTGCGGGCACTAGGGCATGTACCGGAGTCGAGCTAGACGGCGCCGGAGAGTGTTCGGCCGAGCTCTCATCGACAATAACCAAAGCAGTATTGTCGTCTTGTGCATCTCGCTCTTGAGCGGCCGCGCTCATAAGCTCATTCAGTTCGCGCATCGACAACGCAGACCCAACTGCCGGCAGAAACGCATTCTCGCGGATTTCGTTCACGAATGACACTTCGGGAAAACCGTTGTTCAGCTAAAACTGCCAAACGCACTCAGCTGCTGCTTTCACTCTAGCCCTAACACAATGTAAAGACAGACCTACCCATCCAGTCCGATTTTCTTACAGTCTTATTTGACAGCTTATTCTAACTCGTTTGTGGGACGGAATCCCCTTACCTCCCACCCCCCAGGAAAAAATCGCATTTTGTGGATCAAGGGTACAGAAAAAATGCGAATTTTTTTCGCAGTTCCTCATTCCCGGCCATGCCGGACAATGAATACTTTCGCAGAATGTCGTTCGAGACCTCTCACACTTCGCTGACCATATGTTTGTGGTAATGTTGCTTAAACCCCTAATGACGGTACTTCGCTCGGAATCGGCGGAAATTTCCTCAAGGATGACCCACTTATGAAACTATATCATGCGCAAGCTGGCAAAACGCCAACAAATGCGAGGAAATCGCAGTCAGCAGATGCGACCGTTCGAACTGGTCCCACGGTTCCAATTATGCTGTTCTTGATAGCAATGCAGATGAGTGCGACCAGTTCATTTCAAGTACCGTATGGTTATTGTACTGGTAAAGGACGGTAGCTGAAATTTACCAGCAAGCTGAAGAGCTTGATGATATCGCCGCCTTCAGGAATGCGTACGATAGCGAAATTAGGCAGGTCGAGGATGTCGTTGGCCGTGATGTGCTTCACGGAAGGTAAAGCCATCGAGAGTGTCAACCGGGCGGCTGCGTGATGGAGCTGTGCGTGCGAGTTGTGTGTGTGTGCGTGTGTGGTTATGTGATGGGATCGCGCGCTGCGCCTTGCTAGCGTTTGCATTCTGCAGCACGGCGAATCGATTTGCAAGTAGGTCGGACGCGCGATGCACGCTTAGCAGCAACAGCTGCAGCACCAGCAGCAGCAGCAGCACCAGCAGCAGCAGCAGCAGCAGCAACAACAACAACAACAACAACAACAATAACAACAACAACAACGACAACAACAACAACAGCGTCACCACGATCACCATCATCATCATCAGCAGCAGCAACAGTAGCAATAGGCAGCAGACACAGAGCACACATCATGCGAACCGTTTATTTTCTTTCAACGTTTCGGCATTAGCAGCGCGCCCTCATCCTCAACGAACACGCAAGTACATGCCCACCGTGCTGCTCCGCACTAGCAGCTACGTGCAGCCACGAGGCGAAAAGAGGCAACTGCGCATTCTCGCATTCGCCCCGCAGTTGCACCGTGCTCGCGGGCACAGCCCAATGGGCTTTCACACAGAGGAATGAAACGTTTACACCGTTTATTTTCTTTCAACGTTTCGGCATTAGCAGCGCGCCCTCATCCTCAACGAACACGCAAGTACATGCCCACCGTGCTGCTCCGCACTAGCAGCTACGTGCAGCCACGAGGCGAAAAGAGGCAACTGCGCATTCTCGCATTCGCCCCGCAGTTGCACCGTGCTCGCGGGCACAGCCCAATGGGCTTTCACACAGAGGAATGAAACGTTTACACCGTTTATTTTCTTTCAACGTTTCGGCATTAGCAGCGCGCCCTCATCCTCAACGAACACGCAAGTACATGCCCACCGTGCTGCTCCGCACTAGCAGCTACGTGCAGCCACGAGGCGAAAAGAGGCAACTGCGCATTCTCGCATTCGCCCCGCAGTTGCACCGTGCTCGCGGGCACAGCCCAATGGGCTTTCACACAGAGGAATGAAACGTTTACACCGTTTATTTTCTTTCAACGTTTCGGCATTAGCAGCGCGCCCTCATCCTCAACGAACACGCAAGTACATGCCCACCGTGCTGCTCCGCACTAGCAGCTACGTGCAGCCACGAGGCGAAAAGAGGCAACTGCGCATTCTCGCATTCGCCCCGCAGTTGCACCGTGCTCGCGGGCACAGCCCAATGGGCTTTCACACAGAGGAATGAAACGTTTACACCGTTTATTTTCTTTCAACGTTTCGGCATTAGCAGCGCGCCCTCATCCTCAACGAACACGCAAGTACATGCCCACCGTGCTGCTCCGCACTAGCAGCTACGTGCAGCCACGAGGCGAAAAGAGGCAACTGCGCATTCTCGCATTCGCCCCGCAGTTGCACCGTGCTCGCGGGCACAGCCCAATGGGCTTTCACACAGAGGAATGAAACGTTTACACCGTTTATTTTCTTTCAACGTTTCGGCATTAGCAGCGCGCCCTCATCCTCAACGAACACGCAAGTACATGCCCACCGTGCTGCTCCGCACTAGCAGCTACGTGCAGCCACGAGGCGAAAAGAGGCAACTGCGCATTCTCGCATTCGCCCCGCAGTTGCACCGTGCTCGCGGGCACAGCCCAATGGGCTTTCACACAGAGGAATGAAACGTTTACAAGGCAGCTATCAATGAGACGACACGCCGAGGAATGAACGACACCAATTCAATTGCTCATTAGGCAACGGCACACACGAGCCTAAGCTGGCCAACCAGGGCACATAGCTTACCGTGCACGCCACGCTCTTCACCGGTATCATTGGAACGCCTAAACCAATGAGAAAAACACCAGTCTTCTCAACGCTCTCGATGGGAAGCGGGAGCGAAGCAACGGCAAACTCCATCTAACAAAACCGATTACTGCAGTTAACCTATGCTGCCACTACCAGCGCGGCTTATGCCAATTTGATAAAAGTTTGGCCCTAAGTATTCGAAGTGTTCAGCGATTCGTTGCGCTATGAGTAGCGATTTTCCCCACCTAAGCACCAACGGTCATTTCACCCTCACGCAACCCAGTCCCCTTCCTCCCTCCC
>JPKZ01000986.1:1350893-1393739 GCA_000803305.1 Toxocara canis
CTGAGTATTCCATGATAGGCAAATTGAAAATTATGAAATCATTCTCCTTGCCGGTCGATAAAGCTGGAAAACGGACTCCCGCCGCTTAATTGGGGAAGTCGTGCATATCAGCAGCAAAGACTGCATAAAAAAGTGTACGGGTACCATTGTGTAAATCTGTCACAGCAATTCAGCTGCTAGTGCTGTTCGCATGTCTTTCGGGCACAGGCTAATCTACAGTTCCTGCATTGGTAGTAAATTGGCGAGAATCTGCCGTTGCGTAAAAGGGAAATTTACAACCAGTAGTAATACACAACACGTGAAAATGACGAATTCCTTAATGAGGCTTTGAAGGTATGAAGAATGCCAAAAAAATGGCGCACTGCTGCAAGCACATACACTCGAACGAGAACATAACAACCGGAAATGAATAGCGAGAGGAAGAGTCAATGAATGGATAAAACAAAAAGAAAAACACCGAATTCTAATGAAATGCGAAATTATCTTCGCTTTCACAATTTTTAGACGAAATAAAGTACTACAGTGCGATGAGCTTTTCATCTCTATATGTTGTACTATATTCACGTGAACACGGATACAACGATCGCAAACAATAACGAAGCACCTCGGATAGCGTAAACGATTTGGCGAGTATTTCAGCAAAGAAAACAGTCGGTTCATAAGATCCGATCAAACTGAGAATATTCACGAGATACGCTAAATTCAGTTCCCATACTAACGGCGAAATGCGTCCGTCGGCAGTTTACTTTTCATGCCTAAGCGTTAGGACAAATTATGTAAGAAAAAGAGAAAGCACGTCATAAATGTTGGCACTATGTCCGGCCACCATAATTCCGTCCATAATAAAAGAAAAGTGATAAATATTCGAGGAGCAATATAAGAACGTTTGTACAACAATGCATCAAATTTTCTCCACCATAAAGCGGCTGCATTGATGCGAAAATCACACGAGAACTTTGTTCTTTAGAACCCTCAACTTATGGATATTTTCAGAAACTTCTGAACGCATTACTCGCCCACGGATTGGTGGGTCAAACGGCAGTCTGAGAATCTGTGCCCGCCTCCACCCTATGACCAAGACTGCGCACTTCAAATTTATCCGCTTATCATTTTTTGGATCCTGAACTGAAAGAACAGACGGACAGGCTAATACACATGAACACATGCAAAGATCAATTTGCAAAAGCACATAAAAAGGCAGCACATGTTTGACTTATAAAAAATGGAGATATTCAAAGTTGTAGATAAAACCGAACTTTCGCTAAATGAAAAACATATGGAATAACGACAAAGGAATAAACGTAAAACTATAGAATTTTATTTTTGCACCAAAAACAAAACAGATCCTTTACGCGAGCTATAACATTTGTCCACGAATTTTTAGAGTGTGCATGAAAGGCTGGCTTTGTTTATGGCATTTAAAATATACATTAATCGTATCGCGTTCATCTTAATGGCATACTCACGACACGCATACTGAGCAACAATGAAGCGATTTTATGAAAATTCGATTCCGCTACTGGAAATTGGTTGTTCTGATTTGATAGGAACGACTCGAAAATAACGAGTCATTATTTATGAAGAGAATCGGCATAAGTCGTCTGATTGCAAATGTGTATATTAGCAGCTACACACTATGCTCACCCACGTGCTGCTCGCGCCCGTCCATACGGCTTCCTCAAAGCTTTCAGCCATTTAATTTAAGCAAAAGAAAGCGCTGTTGCTGAAATGTGACTTCGACGTGGCACCTATCCGGGTGGAGGGACTATTTTTTCGATGGGATCCACAGTACCATATTTTACCTTCGAGAAGGACGGGCTACTCTTTTTTTCAGTCACACTCGAAGGGAAGTAGAGGGGAAGAGTCGAGGAGGAAGGCATTCGAAGTAATACGATAAACAGCATACCGTCTCATTTCCCCTAATTTCACTTGCAGCTAGAATCTCAACTTCTCTCATTTGCTTTACGATGGAATGAAAAAGATCTTTCACAACATCCGTCACACGCCAAGTTAACCGCACATTAAGCGATCTGTTTCACCCTTAAAAGGGCAACATGAAGGATTTGCGTAAAACACCACGAAAACATGTGTGCAGTGGCAGGTAGTGGAATACTCACTCAGGAGTTGAAAATTCTTTTCTTTGGCAATCAAGTGGCTTAGGACGAGGACGAAATGAAACCTGCAGATGATTGCTCAGAGCATCAGGTAGCGGAAACGTTCAAAAGCGAACACTAGAAAACACTCGATTCTAGGCAAATCTCAATACTAATCAGTCAGCACACAGAATCTATAGTCAACTAACGACGAATAATATATTTCTTTGGGAACACTGCGGGGGAATGTGCATCGGGATGCAATGACAATCTAAACGAAACAACAAATATACATCTCGTCACCAACTGTCAAATTGGTTCCATGAACACTCACTCATTAGTCGGCAAAAAAAAAATGCACATCGAACAGAGTTATCGAAGTTACGGAAAACCAAACATTACGAGACCGATTTATCCGAATCCGACTGAAGTAGCGTATATGAAAATGTCCTGGAAGCAGCGGAAAGCAGAAAACGGTGGGCAAATTTTTATGCTTTTTACATCAACCCCAGCTTTAATTTGCATGAATAGAAGCGATAAAAAGTGTTCAATATTTTATCCCTTCTCTAGCTGTTTTTGTAAAACAATTTCCGCGTGCTTATCTCCACGCGCTCAGGCTGGCTCGTTTAGCTCGATACTGTATCGGTCTACTGCGTATAAATTCAGCGATTCGATTTGCTTCCTGCCGACAGAGCGAATGGGTTAAGTACAGCGCTGTACAATAAGGCTTACAAAAGGAACAGCGATCAGCGAACAACTCAGCTTAGCACCGGTATAGATAAGCGAGCCGGAACGTTCGAGAAGAGCACATAAAAAGGCAAGACGATCCGTGCATATGCATATAATACGCGGACCGGCGTCTAACCAAGGATCTCTGTATCAGCAACCATTTGGTTGTAAAGCGGCTGCACACTCATATTATCATGTCCTGGTGACGGTAGCATTAAATCCAGCCAGTCCATGTTCATCGCCTGCAATTTTCACCTCCAAATTAACACGGAAGAAAGCTGTTCGTTAAACATGACGAAGTGATTTCAATCTGTGGCCAATATGAACTTAGAGAAATGCTTGTAGACAATATCCAATAAGGCTGTAAAATGGTTCAACGATGTACACAGTCGATATAGGAAGTTCAGCGGCTCTTCGTAAAACATTAAAAATTCGAATGGAAACAAAAGATTTAACAAATACATAAGGATAAGATCTTTCTTTTGAGCTACCTCAAGCAGCGAAATAAAATTCATAAAATCCTGATCAACTCATTCAAATCAAGCTCTGTAGGAGTTTTGTGATTCCAGAAGCTCTAAATTCGATAAGTCAATGCCCAGTTACTAACGAGAACATTAAAGGACGACCTCTAGTGACACATAAAATGGGTTTGAAACAGCAAAACATCGTATCGCTAATCAGACGCACTGAAGCAAGCTAGGAAGCTTGCCAGCGCACTAGCAAGGCTTGCACTTTCCGCAATCCTGGTTAAGACGGCATAACGGTTGTTTGACAACCAAATAAGTAACACTTAGCCACGCATAAAAATTCGTACACAACCTGCGATAAACCGATAAACAGATGCCCTTGATGTGCACTGTGAATTGGTGGTAGTGGTGATCTAGGAAGTTGCTCATGAGATTACGCCAATGGCGCACATTTTACTATTTTCGCAACTGGTATCCACCTTGATGAAATCTTTCATCTATAAACTTACATCTCGAACTATGAATGCAGGATATGCAACGATCACCAGCAAACTAGCAGTTTATTTATGCACTCTGCTCATGCAATCGATGTTCCAGGCAATAACATTTTCCGCCAAATCCAAGCTATTTTAAGCATGCTGTAAATTGCGAAGTCATCTTACCTTTTCCGTCTATCTTTTTTCCTTCTGTCGTAACTAATTCAGAACAATTTCAATTGTTTCCAAATTTCTGTTTAAGGAACCTCGAAATGTCACTATCACTGCCAAGGTTCACAACGGTGCATGAGCAGAAAATACCAAAACAGATAGTCACGCATACATTGATAAGCAGAGTATGGTGTGCCCGCAATGCGCTTTCGTTGCGGAGAAAGCAGCACAGAAAGTGCACAGTGCAAGCGAGAGACAAGTTCAGGAGCACAGTGATCAGCCAACGCCAGGTTATCTCATGCTTATTTATCCGCAGATAAAAAGAAATTTTTCCTGAGACCGAACCTTCGTGCGCATCCTTGGTAAATGATGAAAACCGACTGATCGTTGCGACCATAGCAAGCAAAGGTATTACTCACCTGGTCAGTGAGCTGATTGGGCTCAAAGCAACTCATAGCCGAGTCTCCTTGCTCAGCACCATCGCGACTATCCATATCATCGATCAGCTCGTTCGCCTATAAAAGACACAATTCTAAAACTGTAAACTGAACCTCAACCGATTAATAAAAATCAGGCAACTGAAAGCTGTCAGCACAAAACAATAGGTAAGCTCAGTGATTAAGATTAAGATAAGGCACAATGAATAGTGACCGCGCAAACGCGTTAATACCTACATCTCTTCTTCAACCTCTACGCTATTTAGCGTGCTTGTTGCTCAACTAAAACAAAGATGAGCGGCGCCACTGAAAACATATGACCAGACAGAACATGCTTCATCAGCTGATTTCATATGTTTCAATATGCTATGACCATTTGTAAAAACAACACGCGCGAATAAGCGTCAACGTAGTCAACAAAAAATACCGAAATAGGGGCACGCACGACAAAACGAACGAGCGTACCTCATCTTGGGCATATGGGGCGCATGAAGCGTCGTAAGCAGGCGTCGGCTGAGCCACAGTTTCACTATCGAACCATGTGTCGTCAAGCAACGTTGCCAGCTCATTTGACTCATATTCAGCATTTGCTCCGAAATCTGTCTCTAATCGACGTTCGTCAGTCGTCGTTGCTGAAACTTTCCGCAACTATTTCAAGGCGCTGTTACCAAACTATGGACTGTTCTAACAATGCTCTCAAAACAGAAAACCGCACTTCCTAAAACGATCAGTAAACCAAATCAACGCAAAATTCCAAACTTAGGATCTCTTTGATCGACTCCAGATACGATACAATCGCATATCATATTGGGCATCGTATATTTGAGAAAGTAACAGCTTCTCCATTGCATGAAATGCATATGCAGCAGAATCTTTTAAAAAACGCGCACTATCAGACACCGCAAAGCGTTTCAGACTTCAGACACCTTTTTTAAAAATTTTCACTTCTGCATTTGATGCATTTTTCCTCCCGAAATTACTCATTGTTATTTCTCTGCAAGCCAGTAAAAAATAATGCTCCGTTTTCAGTGCATGCTGATGGTTGTTGGGAGATTCAGTTCACCAACCAAAGAATGAAAGTCATGAAATTTCCACACATCTATCATGAATCTGTAGCCTCCGGATCTTCCATTCTTTCCTCCGGGCATTCTAAGCTCATAACAGGTCCAATATAGGAATGTAAATAAAAATTTCCAAGGAATGCGTTCATGCACGCTTCACTCAAACCCGAAAAATCTCCGGGCTTTTTTTTTTAGTAAATAAACTAATCCGAACGATGCCATTAGATGTTGGCTTTCGCGATGAAATCAAAAACTGCTACTCTGAAATCTACCATGATTTGCAAAAAAAGTGGAATGGCTATATTTACCTTCCATAGTTTACTCAAGCTTTACGCACAATTTGCAACAAAATCGTGCCAGATCTACTAGGCATTTTTCAAAACATGTCAAGTGGAATGACTTAGTGATGTTAGATAACCTTGATCATCGCGCAACACATCCATGAGATCATCAAAGGCCTGGTTTTTTGAATAGTGCACAGGTTGATCCTCAACTTCATCTACGACGGCGGCTCCTTCCTCTAGCACCTCTACCCGCTCTTCATATCGATCATCCGCACACTCGGCATGCACCTCCTGATCGCCAACAAAGAATGCCGGCGAGCTCTGCGTGGGCTACAAAGCCGACGGTGGCAAAGGAAACTTATTCTACGAAATTACTTTCTTGACAGATGAACTAATAGAGAGCAGAACATATTCTTCTCAAAGCTTGATATACTGCATCTTCAACTCCACTGTTTTTTTTTTTTTGAGGCGGGGGAAGGGGGTGGAGATTAACTAACTCCAGCAGGCCCTAAACGCTCCAAGCTCGTAATTATTGCTGTATTCCACTTTTTACAGCATAGCGAGAGAGTAATTTAGCCCTCTAGGTTACCTTGTGACCAGCGATCCAGCGAAACCCTTGCAGGCCATTCATTGGCTCATGGAAAGTGTTCGCAGGCCAAATATGACCCAAAAAGTTTGCCAACTATGTTCTACAATGAAGTTCAAAGCCGCACACAGTGGATGCAAAAACCGAAAAGAGAATTCTGCCCTCCGCAACGAAAGTTACAAAATTTCGAACTGCTACACACAGGGATTTAATAACCACCGCTTCTTTGTCTCTTCAATTTTCTGCGGTAATCTCGCTCATGAAGCGCTCAGCAGCCCACCAAAGAAAAAAAAAAAGAAGACAAACTCTTTGCTCTTTGGTATGCGGTATGGACAAGTTCCCTCCCTTAAAACATACTTTTGGCTACCGCTCCGAGGAATCGTATATGCGTTGCTCCTTAAATGGCCTGCGTTTTCCGGTTCAGGAAAAGGCCACCATGTTTTGCAAAAAGATTGAACCAACAGATTTCGATCGAAGCACATTTATATTTGTATAAGTGTTCATGCATTCTCAGCTTTGCTTGGAGGCCAATACTCTCAAGGATAAATGCACTGCGAGAAATAACAACTTACAGCAAAAGAATCTGTGAAATGGTCATGCTCCGATGGGTTTGTACACAATTCGGGCGCTTGAGAAGCTCCATTATTAAAAGATAGCGTTTGTTGCTGTTCTTGAGGTCGCCCGGACGGCTGTGAATGCGCATTCAGAATTTCCTCGGATGCAACGGCAGCTGAACTTTCATCGCGTTTGTCCGAATCGTTTAACAATAGAGCACGAGATGCGTCCTCCAATACCTTTCGAAATATTTCCTCCATATCAACTTGAGCTGTTGACGCTTTCTCCTTACAGTCTCCCGGATCTGCTTTTGACGATGCACTTCTAAATGAATAGCTTTCCCCAACGAACTCTTGATACGAGGAATACAATTTTGAAACCTAAAATCTGCAGTACGGATGAACATACCATCATCCGCCATATTCCAAATTTGATTGCACCTCAACTTTCAGTCGCATTCGTTTGGGAAGTCGTTTTCCTTTTCCTTCCATTTTTCCCGTCCTCCTTCCTCAACTATTTTTTACATCAATTCTCGATGCTGACGAGCCAGCTACAACTCAGTCAGAACTTAGGCTGCGACCTGGAAATATCGCCCTCCCTTCCCCCCCCCCCCACTGGGTGGTACTTTCCCTACCACCTGATTTGTGAAGTTGGCAGTTTGCACAACTGAGCAGCGAGAGGGACTGATAAGTGAGGATAAATATGAACTTTTAGAGACCACAAAGCATATAGTGCCGCAGTTCGGTATCACACCGCTAGCAAAGAATGCTGGTAAACAGCTATTCAAAACACAACCGGCCGATCCTAGCCAAGAATTTTGATTGCAGGGCATTCAGAATAACACATGTCTGTTAAAAACATTAAAATAATTAGCGATATGAAATTTACCAATGCTTTAACTTTCCCATAATTGAGTGGAAGGACTGAAGGACTTCAAGGCATTTTATCGATCGTTGCCATCAAATGCGACCATGTAACTTGTGTGATTTCTTAATTGGGTGGTGCACCGTACTGGAATCAGCACTAATCGCTTCTTATTAAACCAATTCCTATTTGTTCGGCACTCGATACCCCACAGCTACGTCTCCTTTGTCGACAGCATCCTCGCGTATGGAACTGACACAATATATCCAACATACTGGTTCATTTAAAGCGGAGCAGCGTGAGCAGTTCGACAGAAAGAGGCATACCTGCTGACGACGCTTTTCTTTTTGCTTTTCGGTTTTGAATGAGCGCTAATGGCAACCGACGGTGTTGGCTCCTCGTCGTCGTTAGTGCTGGTTCGCTTGGCAGCCACATCTTGGCCCACCTGATCACCGCCAGATGCACCACTGCCTTCCGCATTACAAGCCACCACTTGTTGCTGCTGCTCACTGCTCACTCCGCTGGAAGCGTTCACGCACTCACCGTTCGATACCACCACTGCTGCGTTAGCTGCCGCCTATATACCTCGGAGTTCAGTTGATGGTTCAAAGGGCTGTATGGGATCTGATTTTTAAAAAATAGGGAGAGAGTAGGTCGAGGAAGTAAAACAATGCTGAATCTGACGAAACATATCATAACGACGGCTCAGCCTCCATAATACTGAGCAATTTCAGCAACATTACAAAACTAGAAACGGTTACAGCGATTGCCATCCAGATTTTGTACAAATATCGACCTGCCCATATACACATTAATCATGACCTCATCCGAACAAATAATCCGATTCTATTTTATTTGACGGAACGGAGTGCGGAGTGATAAATGCACGTCAAATAACCACATATAGTAGACCGACCGATCGCACAAGCAATACTCTCGTTCCATAAAACATACATACACGCTCTTTGACGAGTATGTTGGCAAGTCTTAACGTTCGAAATAGGAGTAAGAAATTTCAATATGAACTGCTTCATAGGTAGAACCTTTTACGCCCCGAACTTGCGATCATTTTAGCAAAGGTCACTCGGTTATGGCTCCCCTGCTCACTTTTCGGTGGCACGCTCTCAGCACCAAAATATTCCCTGATTATCGCGGCTTTCTCTGAGCAACAAAGACCGAAAAGAGCCTACAAGCATCAAATTCTCCGTCTTTTCGTTTCTTCCACTTTTCAAGAAAACATATCCAGTTTGCTTTATTCTTCAATACAGACAAGAAAGCATCTCCAGATATCTTCGCTGTCTGCATACGCCGACTTCAGTTTCTTCTCAGATTCCGCTATTTGGCCAGCTGACAGACAAAACTTACCGAAGGAAAGCGCTGTAGACATTTCTTACGGAATCAAGAACACCTAGCTATCATTTCGGCTGCGCAACCTATATGCTGAGTGGGAACCAGTTTCGCTGATTCGGCACCATTCAGCTCATAATCATGCCCCAGTTGCAAGTCAGAATTGTTCTCTCATTCAATAAGTCCCCTTCCGTCACTTCGTCAGCTTCAACTCATGCATAATTCTACCTGAGAGCCGATAGCGCTTTTGCGGCAAATATCGAAATAAAAACATTGAAGAAAAAGCAGTCATACTTGTCGCCCTCTTTCCAGTTGATATCTCCGAAGCAACTGAACGATGAGTAGAGCCGTCCTTGCATCCTGCTTGATGAGGCGAACGATATCCTGAACCGCCTGCTCTACATGCAACTCTTCCTGTAGCTTCTGCTCGGTTGTCGTCAGCTTTTGCTGCTCCAGAATCTGCTCCTAAGCAACCATTGTCTTACTTTGAAAAGAAGGATCGTTCGAGGCGCTTCTTTGAGTACTGCTTTTTCCTGGCCAATAGGATTATTGCAAAGTACAACAGTGACGAATGCATCGCTCTACAAATTCGCTTTTAGCTATCACTTCATCAAGCGGCACGACGGGAAGAAAGACCGTTTAATTCACAACACTGCTGGTCTGAATACGTTAGTTATATCCTGGGTCAATTAAGCTTTTCATCCCATTCTGGACGGAGATACTTGTAACGATTCGAAAGAGCGCCAAAAGCACGTCCAGAAAAACTGGGTAGGTCGGAGGAAGCATGTCCAACAAAAATTTATCCTTGAAGGCTCAGTCGTCTGACAGCAACCCCATTCGAAACGGTTGCAGCAGGAAGTTCTTTAAACTGCGAAATACCAAGTGACACATCAACAAGAAGGTCGAAAAGGGATTAAAGAAGTTAAATAACAAAGAAGATAGCAGAGACAATAAACGAGGAAAAGCAGGAACAGAATAAAGAATAGCGCTCAGAGAGGCAAGATTGGGGTAGGAAGGATAAAAATTTTAACGAAAAGAGTGAATAAATGAAACGGAAGTACCCAAAAAAATGAGACTTAAGCATACAGGAGGCCCCCCTTTTTGGGGGTGATTACTTGTCTTAGATAACAAGAACACGCGCCAATGTTTAGCGATAAAATAAGGAAGTAAAGAAGAGCGATTATTATCAACAAGACGAACCTGCATCTGCTGCTGCTGAAGTTTGTGTTGAAGGAAAAGTTGTATGTGGAACTTGTTGAGGTGCTTAATGTCGAGCTGATTTAGCCAGACGTCCGCCTGCGACTGCTGACATTCACCTTTCTGTTGTGCACACTCTTGCCGTTTCGTCTGCTAAAAATTTCCATTCACATATACGCCTCTAAACTAATGCTGATCCGGCGTCCTAAGCACCACTGGAAAATGCTTAGGAGCCTCTTGGTCAGTGAATTCCGAATATGTTTTACATTACGCTCGGGGATCAGCAAATGTACATCTCTGTAAAGAAATTCCAGTCGTCCAACAATAATGACCTGCCTCCATCAAGCATTAAGCTTCTCTCAAATGCTCAACTTCCATCGCCTTTCGTGGGTTAATGCAACGGCAAATGGCAAAATTACTGCCAACAGTAAGAGAATGAAGTCCACCAATAACTGCTTGCCAATTCTATCTGATCTCAAAAATCGGCTGGGAAACCGCAACGTGAATATTACACATACAGCGCTATTTGATGAGCCGACGGCAACAAAGGGACGCGCGCATTGTGATACTAATATGTACTACTGTGGTCTGGTTCTGCTTCGGAGGCTCCGAAGGAATACGAGCTTGCGCCTTGGAGATCTCATTCCTACCTTCGACTATCTTCAAGGAATTTGATCTTCGCAGCCCCACGGCCTACCCGACCGCATCTCCTACTCGAAGGCCCTGAAAGAAATTCTGATGTCTCCGAGACCAGCAGAACTGATTTCTTTCACCTTGGGGACTGCAACAACCAAAGTCCTTCGAGCTCAGCAGCGGTGAGATACCCCTACTTCTCGATGACCCATTCGGCACACCTCAGGCTCATACGATCTCACCTTTACCTCAAGGGTACCTCAGGGCCCTCACCCCTACCGTTACCACTTCTAAGCCCAAATTCGTCTCCAAACCAAAAATGTTGCCCAAAGTAATGGTGCACCGAAACGCACGTCCTACCTGGTGACCATTTAATTAGAAACGATATTCAATGAAACGTTCAGACGTTCAATTCCCGACTTGTACTGGCACTGCCGAGAAGAAATTACCGCATTCTGAAACTATCACTCTTCCTGCTCGCGGCACAAAAACGATTCCTATCGACTTTCCATTCGTTCCTTACAGCTTCATATCGCCAACAAGTCAGGATTTCAAGCGGACGTTCACCTAGAAACGCGTTCTCCCTGATGGGCTAGTAAACGTATTTCGAGGAAAGCCACATGCTAACTGAAGCATTCTGGTAACCAAACAGCAATATAGTCAATAAGAAATCACTACGCTGCTGAATGACGCGATTACTACAGTATGACGACTCAGTAAAACGATCAATTCTATTCTACGCTATATTTTAAACATCACTTGGCAACTGCTCAAATTTCGCCCGCCTCCATAGAATTTTGCTTATCAGTCACGTAGTGCCAATCTTTCACGCATCGCAGACAGCACTAAGGCGAATAATATGTGCAAGTCGTGAAACGTGCTTGATGTTCTCCTTTCGGCGACAGACCTCCCTGTTCGGGATCTATAATGTTATTATAGATCCGGAACAGGGCGAACCTTACTGCAATAGACGGTCAACAGCTGCGATTCGGAGTTCCGTATTTTCTAGCATATTTAGGCAAGGAACCGGTGCTGGCCAGAACTTCCACTGACGATAAAATAACCCCGCTATGTAACGAGTGGACGCTCTCCTCACCAAAACGCAACAGTAATCGTCTTGTAAAGTTAGTTTCCTGTGATTTCGACTTTTATGGAGATGATGCATCGGTTACTATCCGAGCGAATACAACTGACCACAGTCTGAACAGCAAAACCACGCTGAATGGACTGGCAGTCATTCACCAGAAATACTCAGATGGATGCAGCCCTTATCACTTTTGCATCCCGTGGACATTAATGCAGCCATTAAGACTGAACCATTACAAAGGCTTCCGCCGGTGCGGATAATCGTAGGATACTCCAAATACTCTTGCTTTGCCGATCTCTGCAAGTCAACAACAGTACTACATAGCTCTGAAAAACTGCCTGTTTTGTTAGTCTAGCATGCCAGACTTCCACTTTTGTAGCAGTCACGACATAATTTTCTTCGTTGTACACTATCTCAATTACAATTTTAGGTTCTACGCGACCTCGCTCGTGGGCTTTAGCCGCTTCCGCTATAAAAAAGCATGATTTTCAATCCAGATGAATAGCTACGCACTCGCTGGCCGTTACCAGCCTTTTAGTTATGCTGAAAAGATTTAGGCGCTTTTCAACATTCAGAAATATCTGCAGTGTCAAGCACTACAATATGAGAGAAACTACAACCACACATATGCAGTTAAGACCAGGAGACGAAACAAACATCCATTCAAACAACGCTATTTATCAAATGTCCGTTCGAAATGACAATCTATTGAAGGTGAAAAGCTGTAATAAATGACAGGGAAATCAAGCAGAAGTCGTCCCGAGTCTAAAATATGTGAAATATATATATATGCTTCTAAATGCATCATTTTCAATCCGTCTGCTCTAAATAACTGAAGAACACAGTATTTTAAACAAACCAACATGTACTCTCCCCAGTTGAACGGCCGCCAGTACACGCTATATTATGTACCAGTTCCCAAATTAGTTCCTTCACATGAAGCTGCTCGTGCTGAAACATAAAACTTTACCTGAGCCCTCTTTGCAGCGAGGATGACTTGTTGTTGATGCTTTAACTGTTGCTGTGAGCGGTGCAGTTCTTTCTGTAGTTCTTCGATCTTCCTTTGTTGAAAGCGCAACATTTCCTCGTGTATTGAAAGAGTCGTCGCAGATAGTCTAAAAAGCGATCTGTGTGCACCGCTGCACTCCATTAACATCAAACCTACCTATAAATGACACCAGGCTGAAGCTATCTGTAACTCGCATGAAAGATCTGCTATCTGTAACGCACCCTTTGTTTAGCAATTTCATTTACCCACATCGATACTGCTTTTTTGCCCTGTAATAAAGAAACACCAAATTTTTCAAATGTGAAATGTCAACTGAAACAAGTAAAAAGCTTGTTGCTTTGATGCAACAATACTGCAATTGTTGCATCAAAGCAATATAAGAACAACGAATAATATTAGCATAAGTGAGATGTGTATTTAGCAGAAGAAATGATAACGGGAAAACGTTAAACACACATAAAAAGTCAACACAACATAAAAGCAAGTTACATGAAGTGATTTCAAGCGATTTCAAATTCTGGAGATGAGAAAAAGGTAGCTGAGACATTCGTAAATATTATAGCTTCTATGCGAAACACAATAAATTGCTGAGTAAAAGTAACACTTCTGCGTTTTCACTAACATGTACTCGACAAAGTTGTCATTCCGATCAATCACCACCTGTGTCATCATTACTATAGAGGTGAAAAATTTCCAAATGGACTTAGACAGCCAAACTCATGCATCCAGTTTTATTCACCAAAATCAACAGAAAATGCACACTTGACCAAGTTCCAGGTAAACCACAAACTTCTAAGCGAAGTAACAGGTCGAGAGAATTTTAGTTTCGGGTTCTTAAAGGCCTATTCGTTGTTTCCCTTTCGATACGACAAGCTTGAATTGCCACTGGAGTCTCGTTGCTTGAAGGTTCAAAGAAATACATTCATATGAAGGGAACAAGCAATAATTCGGGAAAACAAAAAAGAAAGCAGATTGTGGTGTCTCCAGCATCCTCACACTTACCGTAAAAGTGGAAAACGGCCGAGTGGATGAAATGCCGACTGCCAGAAAAACTGAATAATTTTAGACATTGGAAAACTCACATACTCCAGCTATAATTTTTTGATTCAGTTAGCAACTGAAGCGGTACATTCGGTATTACGTGTATCTGATTTCTGACATGATCAAACGGTCAATGAGAAATGTTAACGGCTTTTTTTTCCCAAGCGTTTCTCTCTCTCTCTCTCTCTCCACTCGCTCCTCCCTCCAACGCAATAGCAGAAAAACAAGCGCAAGGCTGCAAGTGTTTTCAATAAGTGAGTATATGAAAGAAAATGAAACATCTAACAAGAGTGGTAGTGAAATACACTTGATAACGACAGAATTCTTAAACGCAAGACAATGCGCCGCACAGCGTCAGGAAGTGATCCGCTTTGCTAGACTGCGACATTTGGTCACGGCTACGTGTACTGGTAAACACCACCCCATCGGCACCTCTCCTGCCTTCCCAACGGACAAAACCGCTATTAAAACCCACAATACAGTTACAGAACAAAAAAAAAAAACAGAATGCCTATTACAGCGCATTGGTATCGTTGGGATCAACGTGTATTGAGTGCACGCCTTGAGATCGACTCGATCCGTCCAGCTTAGCAGGCGGAGAAGGTACGTTGGGTGAACTGCCTGGTGCTGAATCTCCCATCACTGGTGAACATCCCAGTGGCGGAGCTGCTGCTTGCGCCGGTGAGCACCGAGCACATTGCGTCGGAATTACTCCTTCCTGCAACCAATTAAGTCATTAATTAATTCCCCACTGTCGCTAAAGGTTTCTTCGCTGTTATCTATCACCTGTATGTATCACACGTTGCAACGACATCGGGGAAAACAAGGAGTTGCCCACGGATGTTTTCTCGATGATGGCGCAACGGATAGTTATAAACTGATGATATAAAGCAATGCATAAAATGAAGGCAGCTGCATACGTATGGTACTGAGAACTACAATATACGGTCTACTGAACGCACATAATTATATATGCCAGCATGTAACACCAGCACTGAAAAGGCTGAAAACCGCTATCACACACCCGCTTTTTCAGCATGAACCTCTCTTGCTGAGCTTTTCCGCCTCTACAAATGCATAATCAGAAAAACGACAGGGACGAATTCGATACGGTGCCAAATCCCAAAAACCGCCTCTCATTTCTCGATCCAGAAAAACTCGGTAGTATGATCAGTGTTCAATTATCATGAGCGCATTCTGTTAATTTATGTTTTCGAAGTCCTGATTATATGATGTAGCTGGATGATACTGCTACGAGCATCCAGCTTCTTCGCTGCCAGGGCCGACATATCAACGAATAGCGGAGTGGGTTTAGCACCTGTCGTGACGGCTGCTGCGTCTGCTCGCTGACGCTGACTACATAATGCGTCGCATATTGTATAGAATCGCCTTGACCGACGAAACACGGATGCGAAGAATTGGGTGCTGCTCCGGCTGGAAGCAATTGTGCTGATGAGAGCTGCATAGGCTGTGCGAGCATTTGGATCGTCTGAGCTGGTACAATCTGCGTCGGGTTCGCAGAAAGGAGTTGCGCGCTTGTGTTCGCATTGTTGCCAAACTGTATGGACTGTTGCTGCTGCATCGGGGTTAACACTGCTGCGCCACATGACTGAACGTTGGGTGAGGTCGGCTGCAAAGAGCAGCATGGTGCGTGTGCTAACTGTCCACCGCACGGCTGCTGTAGCTGGCTGCAGGTGACGACACCTGGAGTGCACTGCTGTCTAGTGTCGTCGGCCACCGTTGATTCACTCGGCTTATTCGAATCACCCGATGATGTCGCCTGCACCAAAGTAAACTGAAAAAAAGTCCATGGTTCGCTAATACTTTCACTGCTGTTAGATTAAAAATCGTTTCGCACCGATCATTTTTGTTTCATTAACTGGCCGTATTACTTCAAATAAAGCATCCGAAGTTTCGCAACTTTCTAGACGAGGGAGGAAGTGGGAGATGGGAAAGAAGAGAAGTATTCCATGGATAGACTATATCGGCTAGGAGGGCAATCTTCTTAGCCTCTACTAAAATTTTGTTTTTCGATTTAAAGTATGAATTATTCTTGCCGGAGCAAACATACGTCGATGGACAGGCAATGCTTTGGATGTTTTCAAAACGGAAGAAGCATTATTGAGAGAAATTACGTAAAGAAAGGTTTTACTTGAGGTAACAGTACTTCGCTGTCCCTGAAGACAACTTGTGGGCGGTGTCAGAGTTGCAAATACACGCTCTGATCAAGATATGCAATGCTCGTGAATTTCCTCTCCGCGCACAACACATTCACAAAATTTCATTGCCAGCAAATAACAGAAACTTCGCCGAACCGTGTTATATGCCCCATCTAATACCGATTTAAAAAAATCTGCCAGTTAAAGTTAGAAAATTGTGCAAAAGAGAGACGAACAAAAATCAAAATCCACAATTGAAACGCCCCAAACTCTTCCAAGACGCAACACCGGACGTTTGCTTTGTTGCCGTGAGTACCATGAGCAATCCGGATAGCTTCATGAGACGCTAGACATTTATTCCTGTTACCCTGTGCCCGTGTTTGCCGAAAGGGATACGTCCACAACAAGTGATGGGTGACCGCATCATATTCTTGAAGTCAGAATAATCATATATGAGCTTACAACTCTCCCACTTCTACAATGTGCAACGACTTCAACTTTTCATTGATCGGCTTTATGAACTTGATCTTCCTCTTCCCTAGGTTGCTACACTCTCGTTTTTCTGCTCTCACATGTTTCTACTTTCCTTAGCCAACTCTCACCTCGGCCGCAAGTCGGGCTAGGACTCGACTAGTTTCGCCTAAAGGTGGGGACGGTGGGATGAATTAAGCGTGACAATTCCTTTTGAGCGGTCGACAACCGACAGAATACACTTGGTCATAACCGAAATTCGGACAAAGCTGGAAGCATTCGGAAATACGAATTCAGCTCACCAACGGCACTCGTTTAAAATGAACTTTGTCTGCAATCAAAAAAGACAAATCTGGTTGGTAAGGAGTAGACAGAATTCGGTCACGAAATGGAACTTCGGTCGGCTGACTACCAAAACTAATGTGAAGGGTACGCTAGATTCTATTGTATTACAAGCAATTCGTCTACCTAAAACACTGAACTAAAAGCTGGAATACGCAAAAAGCCTCTTCAGTCATCTAATCATTTCCCCGCCTTTCTCCTGTCTGCCGCAAGCGACCGTTCAGATCGCTCGTATCCCATAAATATACTGACCATCAACAGTATGAACAACGATACCTGCCCACCGGAACCGAGTTGCGCAAAGCTGAACGTTGGCTCGTTATGAAGGGAGGTGGTTGGCTGAGAGACAAGTTCGGTGCGTTCAACATTATCGTACTGCCCCACCGCAGCCCCTACGGGTTGTTGCGACCCATCACATGCACAATCCGACGAAACGCGACAGCACTGCACATTGCCCGGCACGGTAGCCATTGCAACCAGTGAGCCGTTCGAATCCACCAACTAAACAACAATTATCTTCAAACTTCTAAACCACGACCATCCCAACTTCTTTCTATAACGCAAGCATCGGAACACCAAAGCATCGTATCTGTTCGCATTTGAATGCAAACTGCTAACACGCAGAGTATGCGGCTCAACGTAGACTGCTGGCGGCACTTTAAACAGTCGACTTCTATGCAGCTCATTTATAACACAACGAAAAGCTCAACCACAGCCAGACTTCCTCTGATTTTACGGTTTTTAGCTACTGCCCTTCTTTCTCAAAGACCGGTTCAATTTTTGACGTTTTTCTCGTCGAAACCCATTAGGCACACGCAAATCTCCTCGTCTACTCGCCCATCCATCAACATAGATTGTATCTTAAAAGGCTTCTATGCGAAGTGGTTTGCCCACGCAGAACGAGCGTTCCTTTTTTCGAACAGCCCTCCAAAGCGAGGGAGAAGCACAAATATCTTAATCTGTTTTGTTGTTGTTTTTTTTTTTTGTTCTTTCCTTTTCCAGTTCTGCAAAGCCATCGAAACGTGGATTCCAGTTCTGCGACAAAAATAGGACAATCGCATAAACCGTACGGACGAAACTCAAATCGTGATTCCGTAGCTACACGATGATGAACATAATACACATGCTTTACGCTTGAAGCATTCAAACTTCATCGGGGTTACTTTTCGCCATGCAAGTACCCACTCGGTAAATGCAGCTTTCGGGGTGATCAGCTGAGGATAGGAGATAAAGAGTCTTTTCGAAGAAACATATGACAAAACGCTAAGAACCACAAATAAAACCTGAACTAGGAATGAGGAGCAAAAGAAAACAGACGAAAGAACCTTGACAATAACACACGCATAAAAATAAAAGAAATTTCAGCACAGATCTTTTTTTTTAAAGAATCTTAAACTGACGTTCACGAAATCTAGATTATAGCGCTGTACTGTTAAAGGAACAAGTTAAAAATAGACTTCGAAAGCTCGGAAGGCTGAAACGGAACTTCTACGGATTTCTGAAACTGTTTGCATTTTTCAATGAATTCGTCAAGATTTTTTAAATGGCTACACACTTAGTCAATCATCCGGTGGGAAAGACCGTTTGACAGAGTTCGCTCTTCACTGTCGGCGTCAGACAAAAAAAATTTCGCAGTTCTATATGTTGAAGGCAAAGGCTGTACTAAAGGCAAAATTTCGAATCGAAGCTCCAAAAAACTGAGACATTCGGGAATTCAGAACCACGATAGGAATATTAGCGGAGCTTGAAGGATATTTGCAAAAATCAGGAAGTGGGAATTGGGGGAGGAGCAAACAAAGTGCATCAGTGCAGCTTCTCCTACAAGTTCATATCCAGTTTACATACGGCGTGTGCACTGATAATGTAGTTTCCCAAATGTGCAATGTGTCATAAGGACGAAGACCGAACTGCCAAAATCATCGCGGCGAATTGGGGAATCCAACCTTAATTCCCGGCTTCGAAAGCAAACAGAACGAGAAATTCGAATGAACAGAAACCAAAACGATTAAAAAAGGTGCGTGAAAAATTGAGAGTACAAAATCTTGCAGTATTACGCTAATCACTTTTACAGAAAAAACACTGGGAAAGGTAAACTGTGCAGAACAATTCAATGACCAGATAAATGTCACTGTCGAAGCATTCGGATTATGTGCTTGATTACGCAGCAAATCGAAAAGGCGAAATCCCATCTAATTATATGAAATAAGTTGACTTGCACATCCGAAGAAGACATATCGAAATTTTATAAAATTTCATTCAAAACATAGGCAGGGAGAAATGTATAAATTTTGAAATTTCAACGATAGAATTCCAATTTCTGAGGTTTTTCCGAAAAAAAAAAACCAAATCAGGAGAGAACGAGCAATAATTGTTTTTTCTGGGTTTGATTTTTTTCTAATGTCGTTGTTTCCGCTTTCCCTTATGCGCTTCGGGATTGAGATTTCTTATCACGCGCACTCTATTTGAATCTCGGTCAGTCGGGTTTAAATATGCGACGTTGAATTCGCAGCTTCATATAAACCTAGCATCGGCTTCCCAACCATCTCCACCTCTCTCCTGCCTGCTCTCTTCCCCCGCTCCAACCACCAACAAAAGATGCCGTTCCACATTACTCACAAGAAACACTGAATCGAAACAACAGCTTACGTGTAGCAACTGCTGCTGCTGCGAAACGGCGGGTACGTGCAGGAGAAGCGGCTGAAGATGAGCAACTTGCTGAGGCGGCTGCGTAAAGTTGTGCTGTATATAATCGTTGATAACGTTGCTGATCGGTGGCAGACGGTTCGAGCCGTTCGACCATTCGGAGGTGGGTGACGTGGCTGAAACAACCTCACGAGCACCGGCGGCACCTTCGTCAGCGCTCGCCGCCAAAATGGCCTCTTCGAACGGTTTGAGGCGCTCGACAAGTTGCGGTTTGGCTCCAGAAACGGGCAACTGGCGCTTCTTACATTCATTTTTAAGATCCTGCACCCGATAGTCGGAAAGCTTCAGTTTCGGTTTCTCGGCGGTGCTACTTGCGGGTCTTGCAACGGCTGTGGTAGGAGGTGACGCTTCGCTGGTAGTGGTGGTAGGTGCCGGCGTAGAATTCTGGCAACACTGTTCGAGCATCGGCTGCTCGCAAATGAGCGTTCGTGAATCTACATCGAACGCGTACTCACCTCCGCTCGAGTGCGTATTCCCCATCGTCTGCACAGCGCTTGGCGACGTCTCCGTTACTGAACAACTTTCACTCGGCGATTTCCGCATATGCTCTTCGTGAACGGCAGAAAAATGAACTTCCGTATTTGCACACTGAAAAATATTCTGTCGCACCAGTACCAATACGCGACTTTGTCATGTTCCGGTTCAAGGTGGTAGGTTGTAAGTCTCCGCCCAATCGAGATCCGCCGAAATAAAAAGACAATGAAGGGGACGATAGGAGATAAAAGAAGAAAATGAAAAAAGAGCAGGCGTACAGAGAGTTTGTAAACCATCAAATTAGGTCATGTCAAAATGAGGTGTGAGAGGTGGTGGGAGGGGAGGTTGCGGAGAACTTTTCCGTCTACCTGTGATCAGAAAGTACCCTATGCGGCGTGAATGACAGTCGTAATCGCAGTATGATATACCCCCAAACAATGCAATTAAAAGAGGGGAAAGGCAGTGTAAAAGTTCTGTGGTGAGCAGAATTCGAGAAACAAAGTGCCAAAGGCCAGCAAAAGGATAACACCTTCCAAGGAAGCTATCGCCACTTATAACGGCTGGAAAAACACGCGTGGGAAAACGAGTTGAACACAGATCGCCTCTTAAAAGATCTTATAGCGGGCTTTAGAACAAGCTGATACTTGTCAGTGTCATAACAACTCCTTTCGTACAGTTTCCGTCAGCGGGGTCAGCGTAACTTAAGTGATTCGGTAGGGGAGGCGGGTGAAAGAAGCTAGACACAGCAAGGTCAAGAGCCGTCCCACAAGGCATTCCGCAATAGTAAAACCTCGCTTCAGAGAATGTAAGGATGAGATGGTGGTATAGAGATGCTGTTTCCGCTCAACATTCGCTCACAGCACTTTTACTGAGTAGCTGTCAATCAATCCAGTTCCCGACCTTTTCAGAGTATCGTCCGCTGTTCGTTCGAAAACCAGTTTGATTTTAGAATCAACTTGAATGAAAAGCAGCTTCGAAGAAAAGTTACCTGCGGTTGTAACAAATCGAAAACGTAAGACCCGTGCATTTACGTCACGCCTGCATTTCTTTGCGCTTCAGCTTTCCATACATGCAACATGTACCTTACGTTTTCGAATTGTCGGAGTCTCGATCATATCAGTCACTTAATTAATTACCCGAGAGGCATTATTAGCACGAGCTTCCTCGACCTCCTTCTGCCACTGCAAGAAAAGTTGCTGCTGCTGGAGTAGGAGATCGTAACTACTTTGCACTTGAGTTGCCTCGCTATCCTGTAAAATAGCAACTCTTAAAACTGATCCTACTCTGCGCCACCTAGCCGTGACACCATGAACAGTAAATTAAAAAATGTTAGCTTGGTGAACAGGCGTGCAGTCGACAAATTCCTAAGCAAATTTCTCAGCATATTAATCGATTGTTCTAGAACATGAGGCGGAATTCACCACAACATTGCTGCCCATCTTTCATGTGAAGATATTCTGAGAAGGTGACAGACTTTTAAAGAGCTCTCTAATTCGAAACAGAAAGCAAAAGTCAAATTTCAAAAGTCTCACGTTCCACTCCATCCATCAAAAAAATTCGGCCGGAAAACATTGCCTTGTAGAAAGAAATAACCAACTTCCTTTCAGGAATCGGCAAGAAACGCCCTGCAACAACGAATGGAGCACTACGAAAATGCACGGTAGCAAATAAACGTTCTGCTAGGTGCCCGCCCCAAGCTTAGTTGACGATCATTTTCTGATAAGCTTGGATCTGATCATGGTTGCAAAAAAGGTGTAGGCAACTGATGAAAGATAACTGATGCAGACACCACTGCGTTGCAGCCGCTCATCGTGTCGCTCGCTAAAGGTTGTGTGTCTTGTGCAGAAGTGCCTTCTTTACGCCATCCAACTACCTGAAAATCAAAAATCCAACAAATGGTTACGTTCTGCAAGCCAAAATAACAGTGATCTGAGAACAGCTCTTGTGGATGCTGCATGATAACAAGAAAAATATATACTGAGTATAAAATCAGAAAAACCCTCTTCCTACCAGTACGCTCTGTTTGAGAAAATGTGCATATCTGGTACAGCGAGTCACTGTTTCGTACAACGAAGAGTAAATCGCATGTACAACGCCGATTTGAGCGGCGATATTTGCGGCCAAAACAAATTTTAGGAAAGGTCTCAAGAATCACAGGTTCAACTAAGTCAGCGAGACCGTAACCTCATGTCATCTCATTCGTTTGCAAATTACTGTCACTTGCGAATAAGAGTTAATACATCGTGGGTTAAAATTATCTATGAGCGCAAAAGATCTTTTGTGGCTTAAATGAGCTCCGGAATTTTCTGGCTTTTCAACTCCGAACAAACGTGGACATTTATGAGAAATTGTAAAGAAAATGAGTGGAAAAGACGACCGTTGTTGCAGTTCGAAAGTGAAACTAACCTTTGCGAGGTTGGGCGAGGTAGCCGTTTTCAGGTTGGATTTGGCGCAGTTAGAAAGCGCTGTCTGTTGGTACGGCGTACGGCACAAATGTGATTTCTTACGCACCTTTGATTTGGCGGTGCACGAGCTGGACGACTTCGGATTATTCTGATCGTAGGTGGATGCGGTCGAAATAACTTCCATTTCTGTAAACCACTACACAACTGAGCAAGCAACAGCAGTGCTATTCTCTTCGCAGAGTAACCCGTAACCTATACGACCATTGCAACTTAAAGCGGACTAGAGCTGCTCGCCGCAGCTCAGTTCCAGCACGAGATCACAGTGGCTTCAAAAAAAAAAGTGAAAAGCCGAAGAGGAAGAAAACAAGATGAGAGTGAAAAAAGAGTACACTCCGCACAAAATGAGGTCGCCAAGGGCCCCAATCGTCACCTCAACCAAGCTCAGAGATTGCAGAATGGTAAGCTCATCAATGATAGTCCAGTTCAGCGTTTCATCTAAACGCATGATAAGGCAGCATTGGAACGAATCAGTAGAAATCCTGATTCCACAAAAGTTGTCACAACTATATATCTGCAACGAAGCAGCGACTTAAGACTATGAATCGAAGCTGAACATGCTGTGATTTAATCAAAAGCACATTATTATGCCAAGGATGTTTGCACCAAAAAGAACGACGCTCCGTACGGCGAATTTGAACTACAGAGCAAATTTAAACGTTTACAGCAATTGCAACGAAACTGAGCGGTAAATGTGTTTTCGTATGTCTATAATTGCTACGCAACAAACAGCACTACCTCAACCCTGGTCCACTATAGATTTTGGAAAACAGACATTTTTAAAAACCGTAGACAGTCGCCTGCTGTATGCAGCAACCGATGCTGTTGTCTCAAAGGCTACAAGCATAACCATGCAAAAATTCAAACACATCGGACTCACCAACAGACATTCATTTTCACTATAAGACACGCCGTATCGCATCCACAAAGGCTTCCCGAGAGCTACGAATTTCACAGTTCTCTAGAGGTGGCATTTATTCGATATGCTGCGCATCAAAGAAGCTGCTTTTCAATCCGTTCTTAAAAATATTTTGATATTCTGCTCAACTTTCTAGAACATCTCGGAGGCGAAGAAAGGGAATTTTTCTTTTTTTCATTCTTTGGAGAGAGGCATTTGAAGTAATATTCGAGTTGCAATTGCATCACCAAAGCAATCAGAAATGCGTCTATTGCGAGAATCTGATGACAGAGTACGGTAACACTTCGTTTACAAGCTCCACTTCTATGTCGACATATGTCTCTTCTTGGATTAACAATGCTTTGAAAAGCTCAAGACTACTAAATGCTTCTTTCGAATAAACTCACCTCCTAAAAAAACGGAATCTTGCGCAATATGCTCGGCATCAGTGCTCTCAGTTATGCTTTTAATGGTGTGTTTTGCACCCAGTACGAATAAACCTGCACAACTGAAATAAACCTCGCTTCTTATTACGATCATTTCACCATAAAATCCATTTATTCACTGAATTATTTTCACAAGTTACGACTAACCTGCATGTAGAGAGTGCTGATTACTAATGTTCCTTTCCGCAGCGTCAGTCGTTTTGGTGAAGAGAATGCGCCCTTCTAAAAACGTTCACATATTTTACCGCTCATTATCGGATGAGTATTTCATGCCACTATCGGCGGCAATAAATTTTATGTTGAAGTCGCTCGAGAAATTCTAAAAAGCCCAATACGCTTTCTTTGGCCGACTTTCGTACATCGCAGCAAACATTAGCAAAATAATGAAATTTCGTTTATAATGAGGATTATATTTGTGAAGGAAATGTTAAAATTTTCTCAATTTTTCCTAAACACTCGAACAAGTGCTTTACTGTTTCACACTGGTTCTAATATTTGCTTATTTTCACTGAATTTGGCCAACCGCATGACTGCTGTTAACTCGGGGAAGCACCGCTCGTAGCACAACTGTGCTGCATCGCAGCAGGAATTGGGAAGAAGTCTCTGGTAAGTAAAACAATGCCCCATTTTCCGATATTCTGCACTTTTTTTTCTTCACACCTCCTCCCTGTCCCACTTACTCCCCACTAATCTCTCCTCCTCGTCCTTTCTCCGAACTGCATTCACACGATCTCATTCCTAGGTTCGCATGAACGACATTATTGTTTGGCGCTAACATTTCGTTGCGAGTGAAGAAGGAAAAGAAATAAGCTTCAAACTCATATCAGATGGCGCAAGAAAGATAGATTTTCCAGTTCTAGGGATTTTTTAACTTCATCGGATCCGTTGCTCAGTTAAAACTACACCGAAAGCATCTTCTGATTTGAAAACGATTGCAGCTATTGTTCCTACAAAAGTTGGGCGGAATACAATGTCTTGTATTCTCGAATTATTACGAAAAAAACGACATTCCATACACCAAGTATAGACAGAGTGTGAGGCGAAGGGGCTAACTGCCGCTTCAAGGAAAACATCCACCAACATCTGATGTCAGCTTTTGATTGTTCTAAACTGAATAATCACACGCACTACTCTCACTCCAATACCGAACATATGATGTTATGCACTGGCCGTGTCTGCGTGAATAATACATCTAACTCACAACAATGCTTTGACGTGCTGAGAAAAGTGCTCAGAACTCCTAGTAACAAACGAAAACATCGACAATTTATAGGAACGCACCTTGTATGGCTTGCTCTAGCTCTGCATCCGCTTGCAGAATTTTCTTTGTGACCAACTCGAGTGGTCCCGGACGATGCTGCAACTTCTTGTTAAGGCTGTCTTTCAATTTGCACCGCTTCAGTACCTCTGCCTTCTTCTGAATCAGCGAGTCAGCACACGATGCTAGAAATGCTTATTGTAGTAAAGCAATTGATTATACCGCACGTAAAAAGAAGCCATACTCTAAGCGAGCAGGCAGTAACATCGGGTAGCAATTAACAAAGTAATCAGACAATAGACAGTAGCAAGGGAGATAATAAAATACTCTTATGTTGACACACCAACAAATTCTACTACACTTCGTGAATGGCGTATGGTTGGAGATGGGATTTTGCATGCTATCGAATACCGCTGTGGTTGGCAGGGTAGACAGTAGCCACTGTGAAGAAACCATGTATCACTTACGGCCGATATAACAACAAACTTACTCACTGCCGAATTATAAATGAACGAAGATCGCGACTATTTTTACTGCTAATGCAAAAGAGGTGCGAGAGGTTGGGTAATACTCAAAAAATGACACAATCATATTTAAGGCATCACTAGTCCCCGTGCGCTACAACAATTCGCCCACGTACAATGTTAGACGTATAAGCTATTTCCAAGCAAAAGATTTATTCAAATGTTTTGCCTAGCTGAAGTCGACGCAAGCATCTCAGATATGTACGTCGCAACAAACAAAGACATAACCGAAGTAGAGCAGTGGAAAATTACGCAGGTGATGAGTGGTGACAAGCGGCTAGCCGCCGATGAAAGAAGGTAAGTTCGAACTGCGCCGGATACAGTCACAGTGAACGGGATAAACGGAAGCCAAAATGTAAATAAAAATGCAAAAAGGCTATTATAGTTATTGATAAAGATAGAAATGCAACAACGGAAAAAGGATTCACCGTAAGTAGGCACTTCAAACTGCTCAAATTCGCTCCCTTCGCTTAGTACCCCGCTCACTGTTTTTCGAAAGATTAATTTGTGGCACACGAGAAATTACAATGTCGCGCTCGTGGACAATTTCAGTTACAGAAAATGTTACATTACCGCCAACAAAACCGTCAAATAATTATTTTGTCGTTGATAAAATCCATTACAAGCTAGAGATCTCTAACGGTCTTAAAAGGAGCTGCAATTCTGCCTGCTGCCTCGCCTGAAAAAAATCGACACATACGGCTAACAAACTGTTAGCTATGGGAAGGAAAAGAGTACCAGAAAGTAGTATGTGCTGTGTGACGAGCTTCTGTTTGCAGGGTCTCTGTTCGATTTTTCGTTTTAGCGCCTCCCTCTCGTTTGCTCGAAGTGATCCACTTCTCGGCGCATCACCGTTCTCGGCTGAAATCAAATCTCTTATCATCAAAATTCTCCCAAAATCAGACATTCAACATCATCAGACACCATCAAACCACAACCTGCTCTCCGAATGCATCAAAACGGCAAATGAACGATTACTACTTTGCATAATCGCCAAATTTTTTCAATTATGCAACAGCTCAGCATTAGATACGCACACGACACACGTATATCAACATCGACGGCTTTCTATGTTCACTGCGCATTGTTAACAGAGGCCTATCAAAGCATGCATCACAACAAAACATGCATATCGCGGCTGCCTCTTGTACGCTTCTAAGCATTTTCACTTGCAAATGGAAAACAATGTCACACGTAAAAAAATACACGCACTTTTCATGTTGTTTACATATGCCTTGTAGTTTTCAAACGTTTCACTTTTATACACCACTGAGCGACATTTCCATTCAAGTACTGAGAACTGTGACTACTCCAGATCAACGTAACTTAAACCTCTTCAGAGGTCACGAAAGGTTTCACAGACTTTAACGCTCATCGTGTTTCACAGCCACCACTACAGCAACGCTCTCTCAAACAGTGTCCAGTAACATACACAGCATTTGCGGGGCCACCCCACATCGAAAGCAGCGAGACATTCCCATAAAGTCTCATGTAAAAAAATAGAGAGACAAAAGAGAATAACAGAAAGGCGAAAAACTCACACGCAGTATGTGAGGGTTTCCAATATCTACTAGGATAAAGAAATGTTAAATAGTTTTCGGTGGAAACTCGAACAACTAAAAAAAAAATTACGCGAGATTAGCATGACCACCAAAGAGAATAGCTGACGGAAAGAAGAACGATCCATTTGAGACAGCTCATTCGAAAAAAACGCTTTAAAAACTGATTTGCTTCTAGGAACATGACTGCTGCCTCTGAAGAGCAAATTGATAGACAGCTGAACATCCCCACGTCGTGCTCTCTTTCACAGCCGTCAAAAACATTTTGATGCTAGTTCTCATTGGCGTATGGCAAAGCGATCCTTAACGTATGCCGTTTCAAAATTTTTGGCTGAAGTGAAGGGAAGATTGCGTTGGTTTACTCGTTTGTGGTAGCAAGCATTTGCACTGAATCGTCACTTGGCATATTTTCCGCATAAGTTGACTCAACAGTTCGAATGCCACACCCAACGAAAGAACACCAAACTGAAAGCAAGTAAAAAAAACGCAAGCGTTAACGAGCGCAAATGTTGACTGTGCTCTGTGGCATATTGATACGTAACACCCAAATTTCCCGACCAGGAACTTGATTCGCTCGAAATAAATATAATTTAACAGTATTTCCTGTTACCACAACAACTGCATCCCCTCGAAATAAGGAGAACAAAGTTCCTTAGAACTTTTTCCTGCTCCTTTTTTGCTAGCTGCTCCAAAGCCATTAAGAACTGGCGCGATGCGTTCTGCCTGTTACAGAAGCGAACATTTTGATTCTGAATAACTCTATTACATAATCGGGCTGTTGCGCATTTCGCTCAGGAGCGAGTGGAGCGATACAGAGCGAACATTGGAGCTACGAACTGCTCTCTCCCTACTAAGTATCTTCATAACGGGTTTGAAAACCAACGAAGATTCCTCAGCTCACCTTCTCCTACCTCCGTCGTTCTCTCACAGACCCTCTTATTAGCCCACCGCATCACTGCAGTTATACCGATCAGCATCAGCACGGCACTGCACTCAATCTCCACCTGCGTCATATTTTCCTAGCCAGTGATCTTGCTACAGCGTGCGTGCGTCGCTTCAGTAACAATCTTAACTTGACTCGCTCACATACTGCGCTCATGCTGACGTGCGTTGTTGGTGGTCTCCAACCAACATCACTCCCTCTGCTTTCCGTTCCTATGTAACGCAAAATAAAGCTGGCTGAAAGGTTTTATCCTTATCAATAGAAATAAAAAAGCCCGAGGTATTGCTACAAGGCGTTTTTCTTCGGTTAACTGAGACTGCAGGCCAAACTGTCCATGACAGCTTCAAGGCAGCGAACAACACTATAGATATCGACGAGCGCTCCTAGAAGTCAAATCGTTCGCGAAAAAGGAATTAACCCACTGCTATGCGCAAAAAAAAAAAGCGGAATTTTGAAGCAAACCACTTCCTCAAATCCAAAGCGTTTTCAAAAATTAGCGTACCTTTCCAGAGAGCGCCGAAGTTGGCTCGCGTTTCAGTAACAGACGGAAAGGAAAGCAATACAAATTCTTAGTTTATCTTTTTAATCTTATGTAAACGGAGCAAATTCGTTGGGAATGCTGGCATACATTTGAAAAAGTCGCAGTCCCATAGGAAGTTCCATTACGAGCACGAGCGAGTAATGTCTAAGCTCCTACTTCTGCCTCTACACCTTCCTTCCTTCCACTCACTTTTAGCAAAAATACTGAACTGCTGCCGCAAAACTGTAATGAAGTATAGCATGCCAGACGGAACATGAAACAGGGAACTTCTAGGAAATTTTAGCTATAACGATGGCTGAGAACATTCATAGCGAAACCACTCTGCATGGTAAATCAAACTGGAAATGGTCATTGCAACTGCAAAAACCAACTCACTTAAGGCACTCATGTGAGAAAAAACAGGAAGCCAACCACGAATTATTTTAGTATAAATTACAAACAGAACTTATAAAAATTTCCATATCCACGCACAAAAAAAATGGATCCTCGGATTGCACAACCGTTTGTCACTATTCGCTATCACAGTTTTGTTTTCCTTTTCTGATTTTCGATCTTTGAAGCGCGTCGCGACCAAGTCCTCTGTTTTTGTAAGTTTAAACTTCCTTTTGATATAATTCTGTCCAAAATTGATCAACTAATTCATCTCTACCGCGTTTACGCATCATCTTTCTGTCAACGCTGGATTTTGGGCAACGTTAGCCGAGTCATTTACACAAAATGACTGTTTCCCGAAGTGATTAGTTGTTGATGAAGTGGAATTTGTGTTATACGAAAATGTATAATTCAGGCTAATGGCTTAGGTCAGAGAGAACAGCGGGTAACATACGTAACATGTCTGTAATTTAAGCGCAATAACGAGAGCAACTAAAAAATGCCACTCGATTGGCTGCATCAACACAAATACCAGCAGTGGCGTAAGCAGCATTTGCATAATGTTCACAAATTAAAATTTCAACGTGACACCGCAAAAAAAAAATCGGTGTTGGTTTGTGAAGTTTCCAGATGATTTTCACACGACAGACGAAAACTCCAACTCTTATACGAAAAAAAAGCGACTGAAAGGCTTGACAAGGTCTGTTCTACAAGTACTTTTCGCTAAATGAGCCAGTCATTATCACACAACTCGCTCATGACGAATATGCTGATAAACTCATTGATTTGTCCATCAAGTCGAATTTCGCAAAAATAAGCATCGCCAATGCCTATGGTCTGTGAGCAAGCAGGACAGTGCCCATCAGTTTGGGCGAATGGCAAGCTTGCTCTACCATCCACAGCATTTGCTCTCTTATTCCTCGGCCGAATCTCTCTTTGTGCATAAAGTGAGATTATCCACATCCCCCCTGCACAACACATGCCGTCCATGAGCTAAAATTTGCCATTAACATAAACATGCAGTCATACTCCACCTCTTCATCGCCTTATTCGTTTCGCAGGGTCTACAAAAGGGTTGTTCAAATACTTTCAAGCGCACTGGCCATTAGTGATGCCATCGTACCAAAAAGTATAATACTGCCATGCAGCTACTTTAACGCGTCAACCTTTCCTCGGCCAAACCAATTAAAACAAACTGTTGTCGGTCCTTATCGTATCCTCTGGTCGATAGCCATAACGCACTGTAACTTTTAACTCACTTTGCACCTGATTTCGCCCATTGTCTTTCTCGTAAGATGACATCGCAGAATTACAATACCTTTTTCACACCCTTCTAATGCAGTCGTATCACGCTTCATTTTTAAAGTGGCAACAGCAACAAGGTGTAAAAGATTCAGCTCCCCCTCCGAGGTGTTAAAAAACTCGGAATTTGAAGCCATACGCAGAGATCGAAAACGTGCAGTCAACACGAACAGTTGAGAAGAGATGCAATTAAAAATCCTCTACCACACCATTTATAAATGGCTCCTCCGACCATCGATCACAGCTAGAACGGCTTTACGCAAATACACTTAATATGAAGATGAACACATTCGTTCACTTCCAGCAATGACGTTAAAGGATGTTTTTCAGTAACTACCTAACATAACACAAGGAAATGCTTCCAGAGTTATAATAAATGGAATAGGAACTTTGGAAATATTTGGATCTAAAACGGTTGTCAATTGAAACGCAAATATGAAAGAAAAGCGGGAAAACTTGAGCACAATCTGGTAAGAATTAGTTGAAAGATATCGAAATCAATCGATACAGAGAGGGTAGCGCGGAAAGCGGCCAAGCTGAGTAGAAGCTGCTTCGGCTAGCCGGAATGCTTGCAGCAAAATCTTGAAGGCAGCTGCACGACGCAGCAAAAACACTATGACAAACGGTGCCAAATTAACTTAACGGTCCACGCATAATCCCAACCGCATCCTACCGAGGACAACTCTCCTTTCCATCACCGTTAACCGACCAAATTATGAAACAGCAAAGAAAAAAACCTTGAAAAACCGCATACGGCCGGTCGAAAGGGAATTCTTCCCATAGTGACAACAACTAGGCGTGATTTCGTACCCTCTACGTAATTCAATATTTGAACTTCTGCTGCCCAAAAAGGAACAATGTCTACGGATAATCGAAGTTTGTGCTCAACTGTATAAGACTATATAAAACCATTGCCGTTTGCTAACTTAAACGAGAACTTTCTTCTGTCACACTTTAGAGGCATTCATATTCGACAACTACCAGAACTGCTCAGTGCTCATCAGGTATGCTCAATCAGCGGCTCTATGCGAAAATGTTCCCTACGATTGCAAGGGTTTCCCATCAGCCATCTAATCATGATCAAATAAGTGAATAAAAACGTCCTTACCCTTCTACAGACTTCAACTTGAGGGCATACAAAATGTGATTTCACCACTACGTCCTTTAATCAAAGTTACCTCAGGAAGAACTCGCAACGAAATTGTATTAATTTAATCAAATTTTTTATGTCCGACACATCGTGTTCCTACAACAATTCGTTTAATTACTTTATTGTTGTTCCAGTAGACTCCCATCAAAAAAACACAGATAAGAACGGATAACGAAGCATACAATGGAGATTCAGACAATATGCACATTTCCGAAATCTTCTGCCTACTGCGGCAAAAAAAAAATCTCGAACGCTCCAGCGAATTTAGTTCACAAAGACAATGCTCGAAAACCATGATTATAATGAATTAGCTAAGCCTCAACAGCTATGAACTGTACCAACTAGCCGACAATGATACTGCTGTAATAATTTTAAGAAAAATAAAGCTCTAATTTTAATTGCGCAGTTTTTACCAAAATGGCGCTGCACGATCATGTACTGCGCTTTCAGATTTCACACTGGTGAATATAGTGTGACAAATCACATTATACTCCACCAGAAAACTAAATATGCTCTTTGGGAGGGCACAATCGCTGTTTGCAGAACGAAAAAATCCTGTTTCGACCACATAGAGCATACGGCAGCGTTCTTCAGATTAGTTCCGTTTCCAAATTACGAGGAAGGGATATGGATAACAATTAGGACCGGTCATTTCAGTGATGCACGCAAACACTGTACCAAAATGAAATCTTCATTCAAGTACTACTTAGAGGACAGTCTAATGAGCATTCATTCATTCAGTCGTTGTGCAAAGATTATTTATAAAATATCTCTTGAAACTGTGACGCTTTATGGAATTCTCTCAGGGATCGCCACATTTTTAAAGAAAATCATTGAAGGGGTTCGAGGAAGATGTAAGGGTTGCAAAAAATCAGGATGAGGCCGACGAAATTCCCTCTTTTAGCGCACCACACTGGATCTTGTACTGGCTCAGCGCTATGCATACGACTTTCTACATTTCGAATGGTCTTTATTTTTGGTTGGTTTTGTCAGCGCAATGCCTGCCTGTCGATTAAAAGTAAAAGAGTGAACGCTCATGATGATCCGCCTGGGAAGAGTGCAATTAATTTAATTTAAAAAAAAAAAGAAACAAAATAAACAGAATACAGAGAAAAGAGAGAACCGTCAGCTGAGTTATGGAAAACATGCACCACCACTCAGAACGACATGTACTATAGCTTAGCAAGAAAACGATTACATCCAAACCCATCAGCTATGGAGAATGCAAGCAGAAGTGAACGGACCAGATGAATTCCCTTCTCACATGCAAAAATGTTGCATGCGGTTTGCTGAGTCTTCAGTAAAGATACCACAACGTAACAATTGTCACTTTAGGAACATGCTTGTTGCAAAATTTCATACTTCTGCGCTTCTTCATTTCCTTAATTACTTGTTTAACCAGATGTGAAATCCCTGCTTGTTTGTTCATAATTCGGTAATAGTAAAACTCAACTTTTCTCTTCATTAAATAACTGTTTAATGCTGAATTCTTTTTCTTTTAAACGTTCATTGAGATAATCGGCACAGACAGCAAATTTCTCTGCTCCATTTTTCCAGCCCAAAACCTACCGTCTGCGCTTGCTCTCATCCTAAGCCGTTCGGCGATCCTCAACTTCACGAAAAAACATTTCAGGACAGCACAGCGCTACCAAATGGCAACAGTATTGCAATAAATTGCAGCAGAACGCACGCAGATATCTACTCAAAAATATAACTCGAGAATAGCAACTGCTCGGCAAGAGGATGAAAGCTTACGATGTGCATAGCCCTATGCACCAAAAATGTGCAAACGTTTCTGAATGATCGTCGACTGGTCGAGAAAAAAGAACAAATGATTCGTGACTGAAATTCTTTATTTGAGCAATTTCTCAACAGATCAAAGAATCTGTTCTCGTTCCTCCTACTAGCTCTCCACCAGTGATTGGAGTATGCTCGGGAAACAGCATCTGTCATAAGCGACCGAAGCGCATAAGTGGTTGCTCTGTTTCACAGCGCGCCTATCAATCAGCTTATTCGATTTCAATTCGAAAAACATCGCAACCCTCGCAACAGGAGCTGTACCTGGCTTTTAGTTCATCTGGTACGTTCCGTTTACCACTTCTGCTAGCGTAAAATAGCTGCTGACTGATGATTCATGGCGTAAAAGCACGTATTTCCACTATCTTCTCTTGCTTTTTTTCATTCTCGAATCGCTTAAGCGCTCTTTCAAATTCGGCTGGACCTAAGCTATTAATTTGCACATCACTGAGCCAAACGAACTACATCACTTCTGTGAAGAACATTTCAAAAACTATTTGTATCTATATACTTTCAAACTAACCTGACCACTAAATAGACGGACGTTTGAGAGCCAAAATAGTTCCATTCATGGCTAGCGTTGTGTGATCATGCCAAAGCGATTTTCCACTTGATTTGGAAATGATATATTTCAGATGAGCATCTCTGGTATCCCAATCCATTTACTCAGGTAAACAAGTATATCTCTTTAACTAAACCAGATCAAAAAATTGCGCATAAATCTAAGAATAGAACTTTAAACACCACTATTTTTTTCCTCTTAGGGCAAAATAGAGCCTCATAACCTCATTAAAAATATTTTGAAAACTTTCCAGCCACTTTTCTAAGATACTCCTAACTTTCACGCAAACGCGGCTCGTCAGTCCCGCAAGAAGTTAGCGCGACTGCCTCTGTGTGCCACTAAGAAGAAGTGCTTTATAACGCTTTTATTCCGAAACCTGAAAAATGTTCTTGCTTTTTCGATGCTTCTCAATAAGTTTGTACTCAATGTTTTGCAGTAAGGACAACCGATTTGAAGTTCAACATCACGACAGAATCGGACATGTCATGTACTATTACTTCGTAATGGTCTTGGCAACCCCGTCTGGTGACGACACGGTGTCACTAGACGAAAACTATAAATTAGAGCGAGTTATCATACCGCTCCCTCTCTGTGTTAAACAGACCCACCTTCACAAGACTACTTGGCTAATGAGCCATGATAAATAGTAACAGTCAAGATCGCTGGCTGAAAATTTTTCAGAGGAAAATCAAACTCGCCGTCATCGATGTGACTGATCGAGCTAGGGAACTTCATTCGAAAATTTCAGCGCACAGGTAAAAATCTCCTCCTTTCGCTCCCCTTGAACGACGTTCTTAATTATAGACTGTACAGAGGTAACATTTTATGATACATCATTACCAATGTGTTGTGAATGCAACAACTGGTTGTGTTAATGAGTGCTAAGATAGGTGGGTAGGTAGGTTGGTAGGTGGCAGGTGAATGAGCAGCTAGCGCACTGTTCGTCCGCAACCCACAACTGACAGCTAGCAAATGCTCGCAAAGAGTGATGGCACATACTGCTGAACAACTAACTACTCTTTTCTTGCACGTTTACGATTTTATTTGTCATTTCAGCTATTTTTCATGCAAACTGCACTCAAAACATGGCAAATTGTGCAAAAAACACGAATAGTGAGACAATAACAATTGTGCACACACCGTCATGCAAAACGGCTGCTAATAGATGATCATTTTACTACTTGTCGTCAGCACTTTTTTTTCGTTTCTCAACGCCAATCCGAGAATCTATGGCGCGTAAAAAAGTAAGAAAAAAATTTATAGCGCTCAATTAAGACAATAAACGCATTGATGCACTGTGCCTTCCCGGGTAGCATACGATCTTACAAAATTTCTGAAGAACCGATTTTTTCATGAATAACACTGCAGAAAAAGAAAACCTATCTTGTTTTAAACAAGATAGGTTTTTTTGAGCGCAAAAAAAAAGAAAGTACAAGAACAAAGATCGAGTTAACAGAGCATTGCTCCTTTTTCCCTTGTGGGTCGACTTGAAGAAAGTTGCATTATTCAAATCTTATTCGGAGTAAAAGTGCGCATTTTCCTTCCTTCCTTTCTTCTCTCTCGATTCGGTACCTTTTGCCGGAGACCTGCATATACATCTCTAGGACTTCGTCTGATTATTACGTATGCCTTGCCTGAGTTGATGGCGCTAGCAATTACATCAACGAACAATAAAAAAATTGTATGTAAAAACATAAAGTAAACCATGAGAGAGGGAGGGTCACAAAGCAGTTATCAAGCCGCCATGATCAAGATATCAGCAAGGGTGTATAACTGAACGGGTGACTGATTTGTAAAGCCGTTATCTGAGTAACAAACACACGGATGACATGCATTACCCTAACACTACGGCGCGATAGACGAAGTGTGCCTAACAAATCTGGCGTCTCAACGGACAATTATGGCACCGCATGAGCCAAGCTAATGCATTTAAGGTCGCATAGTAATCGAATACCGAAACTGAAACTGGCTTATTAAACATTGGTCTTTTTAGCCACTGTTTATAAGTTATCGCTTAAACAATGCAAACATATCCATCCAAAGTCTGCTAAACAAATCCATCCCAATATATCAATCCAATTTCTGCACAAACTTTGTATTCAAATCGCAAATCCAGTTCCACACCTTAACTCTGCAATTTTACAACGGCACGACACAGAAATGGAAACTCACATTTCGGCCGTAGTAGGTAGGCAACGATTCATAAGCGGATAACAAGTCATCCTCATATTAAACGTATGTCGTGAACGCGTAATGAGTTATTGGTAAAGCAAAGCCACTTGTAAAATCTGTAAGATGAAGGCCTGAACTAGGACGCGGGCGCTGCCTCCGCGGAAACTATGTTGATTGCCAGTGTTGATGGTTGTGGTTGAAGTCCGCTCGGAGTTTGGCGCTCTTCTGCATCATGATGACGTCACACTTCTTTCATTGTCTTCATTTTTCTCACTGATTTTGTTTCGACTAAATATTTCCGTATTCATAATCGAGCTCATGAATCGAAATTTGGAAACAATATTTGCACCTGCTAATGAAAAAAAAACTACCTATCCGATGATTTCTTCTTCGAAAACTCTCATAGCCGGCAGTGAACTGTGTTATGCACTGCTCTACATCCCATTACTCTTCTTAGATTTTTTATTCAGGTGCGTGTTGCTCTGAGTCTGAAATTACCTCCACGGGATTGAAACGATATGGTGTGGGCCCATTTTTGCAGCATCCTTGGTATCGCATACTAGTGGCAATCACGAGCCACTCGAAGCACGTCATATACATAACTACTTCAATCTTTGAATCAATGACGAGGAAGGGTAGCCGGATCTTTTACGTCACCCACTGAAACACTATCCCTATCGACCAGCTGCCGCCCCTTTACTACAGTCACTTCATTCACGATACCCACAATTCGCAAAAGCAACTCTTCACGCACAGCTGCTGCCGTTCCTGTTGAGCCAGTATTGCTAAAGATCCTTTGTTTAAGGCGTAGGAATAGCCGCTTCCTTTTCTGGTTTATGGGAACGTACTTCTTCGTTCACATACGCTTCAAACACTTCACTTACCACCCTCGCATTTGTGTATTTCACGTACTCCTTGTGGATGCAACAATTAGAATAAAAAGTGGAATTATTTAATTAGAACAAAACCAGTAATGAACATAGAAAAGAGAAGACAGCGAAAGAAACGATCTTATCCTAGTGCAGAAGAGTGTCAAATAATGTGTAAACCCACAAACACCAATCCCTGCAATCCATTCCACTTCCGTACCGCTACCGTTCGTGTCGCGACACTTCTGGCACTTAAAAACTGCACATTTAACCTTATTTCAGTAATAACTCGTGATTTATTGGCTAAATACGCCTAATATGGCAGTGATCTGTGATCCCCTCATCAGTGCCTACCCAACTATGGCCAAACTCCGATTACGTTTTATGTCGTCTTCTTGTCAGAAAAATTCCAGCGATGAACTAAAGACGCAATAAAAAGAATTTGAAAAATTATCAGATCCGCGAAAAAAAAAGAAATTATCGAATCCGCGAAAAAAAGGAGAAAATAAAAAACAGAAACGCACGGAAAAAAACCATGCGGCACTACATGCAGAAAAATATCGCATCATCAGCGAAGAAACTTTTGCAACACATAAAAAAAGATTTTACGTAAGACATACACGTCCAGCTTGTTGCCCACCGTTAAACGGTCAACGCGTCGGCCGGCGATAAACAGCACGCAGATAAGCCCCAAATCAGGGCATTAGTTGTTGGATCAACACACTAGGTGCATTATTGCTCCAGAGACGCCATACAAAAGCGCTACAAATTACAGCCCGATCGCGAAAGATCTGAGGACGGAAAGCGCTTGTGTTATTGAGAAAATAAAGAAAGGTGAGGGTAACTGTTGAACAGTACGAATTTTTATGGCTTTAAACTAACGCTAAAGCTCGTTTAGCACCGAATACCACATCACCTCGAAGAGATCCTCATTCCAGACCTTGTTAAAAATACAGCCTCGCCTCGACCAGAGCCCTTTAAGCGTTTGAATCACGTTTTCAAAGCGTTTTACTGGCTAGCGTCTTTTATTAAATCAACTTATTCCTATTTACCACACTGATGCTATCTTTGGCTTCCCCACTAACATTGTTTCCTTACCTCTGAACGACTAGTGAAAAAAGGCTTCTACAAAAGTATATCTCCTCCAGCTCTTTTGTTGCACACTTCACCGTGGATCGTGAAGCCTGCAAAAAAGCGCTTCCCTCGGCGGTTTTTTGCAGCGCTTCCCTGCTTATTTTCGCCAACTGTTGTCTTCTGGAAGCTGCAGGTGAAAATGCATACCTCAACAGAAAGAGGCTGGAGAATGAGCAAGTCGCAAAGGTGTTGAAAAAATATCGACGCCGAGCAAAAGCAATAAATTGTAGAAATGTTGCAAATACAGATTACTCTTACTTCGATCTCTTTCCCATCTGCTCCCCCTCTGCTTTCCACCTAGGGCGAAATTTTGAACCAAAATTACCTCAGTATGGATAAAACACTAGAAACTGCAAAACTCCACTTTCGCCCAAATACCGCTGCTAATATTTCTGTAGCAATAATTCAAGGAGTACAACAAAATAGGAAAGAATCCCCCTCCGGAAAATCTCCAGAAGATTTATTCTGAGATTTCATTCGAGACGATATGATGAACGGAGCATATCTGTCACAAAAACGGTAGAAAGTATGCCCAGAATCAGAAAAACATGTGGCAAGACATCCAATAGATAATGCTGAAACAAAAACCCCATACAAGAGGGGTGCGCGATCGCAGAAATGAATTATCAGGGCTGTATTGTGAATATAACGGTATGCGGATTTCTACGAATGCGATCTTGGCCGCAGCAGGCTCCTCACAGCATATGCGCTATAAAAATAAAAGCTCGTCAAAAGCGAACTGCAAGGAAAATGGAGACCGAAGAAACGGCATAAGAAAGTGGAAAGAAGGAAGTGCGGCGGATGGGCAGATGAACGAGGAGGAAGAGAAAGAGTGTAAAAATGAAATTTAAAAGCATTAATAGCACACTTCCTTATTCAAACTAACGCACAAAGTCCCTATCAAAAATAGTAACGTGTACAGCTGCTCACATTCGTTCAAGAATGTTTGTTACTTAAAAAAAAACTTCATCTCTAAGTTAACTCAAGTTCGTATTAAACGAGAGAGCTAATTACATTTCATCTGGCATGTGATGTGGCCCATTGAAAAGAAAATTCTGGGACTTGAAATAACATCGGATTTCGGCAACACTCAGAACTTTTCCATTTGAATCCTACCAAATTACAAGTTTCTACCAACTACTCTTTTGAAGAGCTTTAATATCCTCCTTTGGCAATTCCCTAAGAAAGTAGGAGCTTTAATGAGCATGAACGCGCTGTCATAATGTAAGCAGAAAACGAAAATGCGATTTCGTGATCCCGACGGTTGCACAAAATGGCATATCTGCTTATGCAATTGGCCAACGCAACCATAAAAATAACGACCAGTGAGAAAACAAACTTCCCGACTTTGACGCCCGAGGAATTAACAGCCGTTTAAATAATTCAACCGAGCGCTGCATACATCGCCTGTAATAACCTTCAAATTATACCACGTCTACGCGTGCAACCAATTTCCACTGTGCAGCCACATTTGTTGACATTTTCAAGGCAGTGGAAGAAAAAGGTGGAAGTCTTGCTGCTTTATTACCTTCTTCTAAACCGTCTCGTTCATTCAACCACTTCTCCGAGGTGCAAAAGTCGGCATTTCATCCTAACGGATAGAGGAAGAAACGGGAACAACTAAAAAAATTATTTACAAAAAGCAGTTCGAAGGAGGTGATCACTCGGAAGATGCGACTTCCTTTACAACTCACATAGTACGACCTCTGCCTTATTGAGGTTACACGATTTCAACCAGCTTTCTGATAACCGACCACTTAAATTTGTAACTGACATGGTGACTGAACTATGAAATGCTCAAAGAATGTCGTCTAGCAGTGCTGTCGTAAGATCAGAGAGAATTTTGCATTTACTGAGGTTCACCAAAAAAAGTTAGAGAACTTCACAAATTTTCATCGCTGTCACAAACAAACAGCACTCATGACCATTGCTCGAGGAACGCTGGATTAAGGTACATCGATTACGCATAAAGTGATTTTCACAAGAAGATGGATTTTAAACATGGGACAGGCGAAGATCAACAATCGAGAAAAAAAACAGGAAGAGGAAGGTGACAAAAAAGATGGCATGAAGATTTCGTCAAACTAGCGAGTGTAAGATGGATAAAGAGAGCAGCTAACTTCACTGCAACAGGAAGGAGTGGAAGAATGTGCGTGCTGGTCACTAGAAACGCTTTGCACATGTCGTTGCAGTAAATCAATAATAAATTTCAAAAAAAAAAACATGCTGAGGATGAATTGTGAAAAAAAGTAGAACTGGAAGAAGGAAGAAAGGAAGAGTGATAAAGCTGGGAGCGGCTGAATCATGCAAGCATGCGAACAAGTATCGATAACTTGTATGGATATCCGAATCCCGTAAAATTGGCTTTATCAAACGAACATCGAATGTACAGCAAAACGCACCTGAGTATGATACTGCACAAGAAATGTCAGCAGCTGTTACGGCCAGGGATGCCAAAAAAAAAAAAAAAAAAAAAAAAAAAAAAAAAAATTTTAAAAAAAAAAAAAAAAAAAAAAAAAAAAAAAAAAAAAAAAAAAAAAAAAAAAAAAAAAAAAAAAAAAAAAAAAAAAAAAAAAAAAAAAAAAAAAAAAAAAAAAAAAAAAAAAAAAAAAAAAAAAAAAAAAAAAAAAAAAAAAAAAAAAAAAAAAAAAAAAAAAAAAAAAAAAAAAAAAAAAAAAAAAAAAAAAAAAAAAAAAAAAAAAAAAAAAAAAAAAAAAAAAAAAAAAAAAAAAAAAAAAAAAAAAAAAAAAAAAAAAAAAAAAAAAAAAAAAAAAAAAAAAAAAAAAAAAAAAAAAAAAAAAAAAAAAAAAAAAAAAAAAAAAAAAAAAAAAAAAAAAAAAAAAAAAAAAAAAAAAAAAAAAAAAAAAAAAAAAAAAAAAAAAAAAAAAAAAAAAAAAAAAAAAAAAAAAAAAAAAAAAAAAAAAAAAAAAAAAAAAAAAAAAAAAAAAAAAAAAAAAAAAAAAAAAAAAAAAAAAAAAAAAAAAAAAAAAAAAAAAAAAAAAAAAAAAAAAAAAAAAAAAAAAAAAAAAAAAAAAAAAAAAAAAAAAAAAAAAAAAAAAAAAAAAAAAAAAAAAAAAAAAAAAAAAAAAAAAAAAAAAAAAAAAAAAAAAAAAAAAAAAAAAAAAAAAAAAAAAAAAAAAAAAAAAAAAAAAAAAAAAAAAAAAAAAAAAAAAAAAAAAAAAAAAAAAAAAAAAAAAAAAAAAAAAAAAAAAAAAAAAAAAAAAAAAAAAAAAAAAAAAAAAAAAAAAAAAAAAAAAAAAAAAAAAAAAAAAAAAAAAAAAAAAAAAAAAAAAAAAAAAAAAAAAAAAAAAAAAAAAAAAAAAACTGTTCAGTAAATAAAGAAAATGAAACTGAAATGATTGGCTTAGCATCTCGATCAAAGTTTCTCATATTTTCCTTCCGAAGTCATAAAGGAATGCGTTTGCAATACTTGAATGAGGCAGAAATAAACAGTCGCGCTAGTTATGATACAGAGGTGCCGAAGGATGATGGAATAAAAAGCGGATTGCATCCCAGAAGCACGATATGGAAGAGGTGCGAGCAAGAGCAGCAAATGTAGCCCGGAGATAACAGCAGTTGCTCGAGCAGCTCGCTCTACCTGCCCGCAGGCACCGCTGATCGGCAGTGCGGCCCTGACGCACGCATACACACACATCACCCTCTCGCACGCTTTCCAAGCTTTACACAAAATCCTACGCAACTGTCATCACCTCACAAACTTGCCGTGACATTCATGTATACATTAGAGGTGAACAGGAAGGATGTACACGGCCGGATATGAACCGGAAACCGAAACCTACAATAAAGAGGTGCAAATTGTGAAGCCGAGATCGGAACGATATAGCTCAGTTCATTTCTACTACTCGCCATTACTAAATCATTCCATAAACCAGTTGATAAATCTTCTCATGCAGTTTACCGTTTTGTGTGCTACAAATGGTAATAATGCGTGAGTGCGCTAAAAGCGCTAATAAGATACGCGATAACGGTTCAAAACTATTTGGAACGCAATCTGATAACACAATAAAAAACCGCATAATTTGTTTATTTTAAAATGAAATAGTGGCGACTTAAATCACATGACCAGCGATTGTCTCAAACACAAAAATCTTTATTTAACAAAAAATGACAAGCATAAAACCATGAGACTGCCGAAATTGTGGAATGCTGCACATGATCAACAGTAGTGTCCCTGTTGAGAGAGGGACTCCTCCCTCCTCAAGTTCTGCTCTTAAGCCACGCAAGTCTGCACTATAACAAACGTCGCTTAAGAGTGACTACAGTATAAGATAGGCTAATATGACATGCGAGAACTGAAGCAATACAATCTAATTCAAGGAACATCGATATTCGAGCGGTGCATGCGAAATAATGATTTTTGACGTACTTAAAAACGAAACTTCTTGTACTGTGGCGTGCCCGTATCCAAGAAAAAAAGCAAAAAGTACATCAATTAAAGTGAATTTCTGAGCCAGAATGAGGTATTCCGAAGAAAAATTGGCACGGCAGCAGCACAGACACAAAAGTATGATCGCCTCTGCCCATCTCCTTCGCAAGCATTGAATAGACAAACAGCTGCACTGCTACGGATCTGACTGAGTACATTGGAAATACGGGATTCTGTTACTCTATTACATTTACTGTGACTCGAACAACGGGCTACATACGCCC
>JPKZ01000986.1:1417280-1445349 GCA_000803305.1 Toxocara canis
AACGGAACGAAATAATGGTGACGCATCTTCGTTGGATTCCTTTAGCACATGCTCTCGTTTACTCGTTTCAGTCGCTTGAGTGTGGCATTAGCTGTGCATGTTGCGACAAGCAGAGCTGCACGTTGACGACGCAATTCGTTCACCTCCATCTTCGCAAGATTGTTCATACCTTTCGTATCCTTCATCGACAATAGTAACACCTCTTTCTGAAATTAGAATTGATGAAATGCTGCACTCAGAACAGGTTCGTAAATTGTTTGCAGATTGGTCGACATGAGCGGGCACCTCATATGAAAACGATGGGCAAGCTATCTGCTCTCATTGTACGCATGGTAAGATGCGGTCTAAAGTAGCAAAGAAAGTTCCTGTAATTTGCGTTTCGGAGAAACGGGAAATGTGGCTATTAATCGTTTTGAATGAACCACAAAAAATAATTGAGCGTGCAGCCTAATTGCTTTAGCAATCGACTACCTGCTGCGTTACATGAATGCGGATTAAGGTCAGAGCATTAACCTACCAAGCAGCTGTTACGGTTGCCACCTGGGTGTAAGACTAGTCTCAGCAAGTCGCTACTGCGATGGAACACTCCTGAAGCCCTAAGCCCGGGTTTCACCGCTGCCTCACATTCAATCGTTGTGCGTCACTCATTAATTCGATCGTATTAAAGCCTTCATTGCAGCCAAACTTTTGACCATAATTAACCTCGTGTCGGTGACACCACTCGTCCGAAAAATTTTCCTACTTTTCATGCGCTGCTGGGTGGTGCCATGGTACGGTAGAGCATTTCAACCAACTCCACTGTCCTAAGGAGAGCACAGTAAAGTAAGTTTGCGTTTCGGCAAAACGTGGAAAGCGTGCTAAAATCGTTGTTATTCCATGAAAATACGGTGCTGTATTAACACCGAAAGAAACCATAGTTTACATCACTGACCCGTACGCAGATGAATGTGCACCGCGATCTACGCTAACAGCTAAGCGACATTTGCAAATTCAAAAAAATCAGATGTCAGAAAGTACTGTGGTGAAATGAAAATGTAATTCGACTTGTAAATTAGTGAGGCGAACTTTGGTTGCCTCTGAAAACAGCTACAGAAATGTTGCCTTTTATAGTAACCGCACACAGTAGAACACAAGATCGTTTAGGAGTAAAGTTCAAGCAACTATATTTTGGTACAAATCGGGAATTCGATTACGGATGCTGCCATCTCCAAAACATTGTTTTCTTAAAAGATTATTCAGAAGCAATCGAAGAAAGAAAAAACTCCATTTCTTTGCAAAAGAACGAATCGGCTAGGAAGTGCATAGCCATACGGCCACATATCCTATGACGAAAATGTTTAAACAACGTCTTGATCCATCGATTAAAATGGTGAGTGAAGTTAGCAGTAAATCTAAATGAGTTCTGGGAGGCAAAGAATTTGGGCTTTTCGCTAGCATTCTGAATCTCATGCGTTCCGCGCAGTCCTTGTGCATATCCGTGCAGGAACATGTGAAGACAGGGAATATTTACTCCACCGACCGGGTTAGTCCACGAGACTTGCGTCGCCGAACGTTAACCAGTAGCAATTTGGGCCTTATTTACACAGGTTCCCTTTATATTTACTCTAGTTGGCATTATACTACAACGTTGTTTCTTCTTTGTAATTTCAGTCTCGATACACGCGGCAAACACACAACCATCGCTGATTGGGGTTAGCCCGCACCAGGAATTTCATCGTATCAAGAAGTGTTATCGATCTGTTCTGCACTTGTGTCAGATATGGTGCAGTGTTGTTTCGATCTGAATCAGCGAGTGGCGTTTGAATGCATTGCGTCGGGGTCTTCGAGTGTGATGCAAGTGCAGTATCGTATCGATCTTTTGTAAAAGTGCAAGTGCAGCGTACCAGTTTTCGGGTACAGCTGTACTTAAAATGTACTTCCGCGATCTCTCAATTTCAGATTTGAGTGCTGCGTCGGAAGTGAGGGGCTGAATTTTCCATTTTTAAGATTTATAACTAGAAGGCAAGAGTCGTCTTATGTCTACAGATTTTTTTCAGTTGTTCCACTTACGTTTGGAGCGTTGATTTTCTTTTTAATCTTTTCAATTTGTATTTCGTCCTCCTTTATGCGAGATCCGTTTGTAATCTGCCCTGTTTAATGTAGGCAAGTGAACTTTTCTTTTAAGGAAGGATTTTAATGGAAAACTTCTGGAAAATGAGACCTTTTGGTAGAAGATAATGAAAAAATGAAAAAAAAAGAAAAAAATGAAAACTTCTGGAAAAATAGCTGCAGATGTATGAAGAAGAAACGAAAGAGACTGCCGAGGAAACCTTTGAGTGCTTTTAGACGGGCCATTAAACGCGATCAATGAGTTGACTGTGACAGATGTGAAACCGTCCGTTGGGGTGTCAGTCACTGTTGACATTTAGAGCTGAAGGTGTACTAAGGGTTCATTCACTACGGCAGCCATTCATTACGTTACTATGAAGTTGTCAAAAATGTATTCCTCGGTTTAAAGGTATTATTTCGGCATCATGATGCGCAGACAGTTATTTATCTAAAAACGAGTCTATCTGAAATTCTTGAATATCGCGAGCGTCGACGAAACGTCGATGAGCGGATGCTGACAGACTCAGACACAAACTTGGTGTACACTTTCAAAAGAGAATACGAGATTTTGCACCTTCCAGAAGAAAACGAACTGCGGAGAGGTAAAGGCAGTAGTCAGTTCTTTTTTTAAAAGATGAAGAAAAACCTATTAGCTCCAACAGATTGCGAAGAGGTAAGGATAGTAATCGGTTCAGGTGACAACGATGACGACAAACCCACCAGCTCCGATGTGGACACGTTTGAATCCGAGGATGACGAAATTTCGAAGTGACAGAAATATAGAGGGAATTCGTGTGCGACGTCCTAAATTACTGAGCTGCTTAGCTCATACACTGCAAGTGGTGATGACAGACGGTCTAAGGGCAGCCTAATGCCATAGAGAAGTCGATGCACTGGTAAGGGCCATGCTCAAGTTCAGGAAAATATAGGTGGCCGCGGAACGCCTGTATGCAAAATCTGGTGTGAATTTAATAATGATCGCCAATACGCATTGGAAGTCTCTATGCTATGCCAAGAATAGTTAGGGACGAGGCTGGTGAAACATTCCTTGTTGAAGGCTCGTTATTTTGGATCTTTCTTTGTTGAAGACAATTACAATGAAATGTAGAAGTCTGCTTCATGGGAACTTTTCTTTTGCCAGATTAAACAGGATTACTCTCTAACTCATGTAGTACAAGAATCGGAAAACTATTGATTTTCTGGTATTCGGCCACTATTTTTTCAAATTGACTGAACGATAAAGATGCATAAGAACTAAAATAGGTGGTATTGTCCATAGATCAATTCTTCTGTACATTTTACAAGATGCAGAATTAAATGTGAATGTGCGATTGTTATGTGAAACGTTTCGTAGTACAAAAGCAGACAAAAATTTAGGATGAGACGGGTTATACTTGATTTCATCTTGTCGAGCTTAAAGCTTTTCTACATTTGCATTTTATGAACTTTTTAAATTCCTTCTTTACGATTTTTTTCCATCAGTAATGTGTGCTTTGCTTCTGAAATGATTTATTGACATAGAAACTACTCGTCCGCTTACTACTTCTTTCAAGAAAAAACAGCATAACAAAAACGGAAAGAAAATTTCGGCCGCTTCAGCGGCGCTTGTTCGCTTATATTGAAGGGAACTGCACCCTTGAATGAAAAAATAATTCTCGTAAGCGTTTAGATGGACGGCTCATCTGCGTTTTTTCATACCGTTGCAAAAGGAACGGTGTATAAGAAGTTTTTTCTATTCGGCTCTTTCTAATATCGCTTTGTTAGAAGCGATATTAGTAAACGTATAAGATGTTTCCATTCGACCAACGCTCATAACAAATTCATATTTGAACTGTTTTCGAAGCGTTCGTCCACAAAGCTTTTTACATTTTGAATCCAATTATCAACGCTTACACAACCTACAACAGTAATGTTTTATTAGAAAACGACTGCCTTTCTCCCATAACAACGCGCTCGAGTTCACCAACGAATCCTCTGCATTCAGGAATGGGGTAGTGGTTGTCTAGGTAACCATTTGCAAGACAATAAAAAAGGTCACACTGGCCTCGACGGCTGTGAAATACGTTTGGAAGATCTGTTTAGCAATCTGACCCCGTCGACAACTGCGTCCATTGAGTTTTTGATGAAAAAAAAAAACAGTGATTTATTTCAGAGCTTGTTTCTATGACTTGCTTTTCTCGTTACAATAGCGATAGCAGTTTCCTATCAAACGCCCCGGACAGATTTTTCTTTTTTCTACATATTAGTGGATTAATCTCGGTCGTTTTATTCATGCATTTCCAAAAGGAACCCAAAATTCAAAATGTACAGTATAAGTGTTCTGCTTTGCGGGCGAGAATACTTAGTACAGTATTGCACAAAATCTGAATTCGTAGGTACGGTATAACTACAGTGCGCCCGGTTTTTGAAAACTATAAATACAGTACCGGAGCATTTTTGTAGAATGTTTGATAACGATCCTGTTACGCAGACGCATATTCGATAAATATTCGTATAAAATATTGCAGTTGACACTATATAATACGTCAGGAAAGGTGGTATAATGTATTTATGCTGACGTTTCCGCTCTTAAAGCCGTAATCATAGCACAACAAGCTGAAAAACAATAATCGTATTTTCCGCCAAACAGACAGTAAACAATAGCAGCGGCTTTTCCTTTCGACATAGAAGCGCTGCTATTGTTTACTGTCTGTTTGGCGGAAAATATGATTATTGCTTTTCAGCTTGTGGTGCTATGATTACGGCTTTAAGAGCGGAAACGTCAGCATAAATACATTATACCATCTTTCCTGACGCATTATATGGTCTTAACTGCAATATCTTATACAAGCATTTTTGAAGAAGTGCAGATGCAGTAGTATTTGATACGATTGCACTACCTGCTCGTGCTGTTGTATTTGCGCAAACACTGCATTCAGCATCAGCAGTGTTCTAAATTAACTAGTCAAACGAGTTGTCAGTTACGTAAGCACTAGCCTTGTTCATTTGGTCGCAAAATGGTTTGGCGATGCTTATAGCACGATGAATCTAATAAGCAATAGTTTTTTCTGATGAACCAACGACAAGGAATCTACTGCTGAGTCACCCAAGTGACATACGGTTCGCAGTAGACGACTGACGATGGAGCGAAGATTTTGTTCGTCGATGAGTTGTTGACCTCGTGACATTTCTGCGTTATTCGTTGCAGCTTCTAATCGATCACAAAGCTGCTCAATTCGGGAACGCATTTCCTCTTCAATACTGACGGCATTTGCAATATTCGCATCGGTCAATGTCAGCCGTTCCTGGTGCTTAAAACAACAGATTTTACTACAGCTTACAAGTGGGCGAACAATATCTTTCCTCTCCCTCACCCTCTCCTCCCCCTAAACATACGCGCGCCTACAGTTTTCGAAATCTCCACAAGTGCTGATAGTCGATTTGCGACAGCTAGCCGTCAAATGGTTGTCGGTAGCCAGTTTGAGGCAGGAAAACGATTGTGGGATTGTCACCGTCGGAGAGAGTGTCCGTCCCACGAGAGAAAGATGAAGTCACGAGAATATACTTACGTATGGAAATGTAGGAAAGGGTGTCATTTGTACCTGTTGTGTTTCCTTTCAAAACAAAAAGTGAAATCCAAATTATCAATAACAGCTGCATGGTTTTCCTCAAACATAATTTTTCATTGCTTGCCTTCCCAATGTGAATTTAACTGTTGCATGGTCGAAATGCTGAACGGATCTCTCATCTACACCCGGTATTGTTCGTTCTATCCGTTTAAACAGTTTTATTCGTTCTATTTTTTACGTGAGCACTTGTTGACCACTCAGCGTATTATACTGAAGCCCCATGAGGAAACCTATGGGCTTAAGGGTTTTTGATATTGTGCTCGGAACTCGCGGCCATAGCTTATTGGAAAAGTAAAACGGTTACCCTATGTCTACGCATACGGCGCGCATCTTACACGAAAGGTTGGTTGAGCGTGCGTCAAATGTTAGCCGCACATCGTCTGTTTTCCAAATACTAGGTTCGCTATCGTCGTGAGGAACGTCTGTCACGGTTCAGTGACAGCTGTTTAGCGGTATCACTAGTCGACTAGAAATGAGTATCGGTGTTGTTTCATAAGAAGATTGATTATGGCACAAGCCCAACAGTTGCTAATAATAGTTACACAGCAATTATTTACATCCAAGTGACAGGCACAAAAAAATTAGTTGAAAGCAACGCACCCATGAAGTATTCAGGCATTTCAAAAAAATGCACGGAATACCACGCTTCTGGAACGTTGTTTAAAAAAATTTTATCCTGAACTTTGAGCAATTTTCATCATCTTCCCGTCACTGATGTATCATTTGTTCTTGTAATTACCGCATTTTCGAGATCACGAACGAGCGATTTGACCAACTCATGCCGCTGTTTCTGGAAATTGTTCCGCAATATTGCTTCGATCACATCTTGGGCTGTCTTCTTCATAACGCCTAATTTCTCCAATAAAGCCATTTCGAGATTCTGCACTAGTTCCTTTTCTTCGATCATCCTGGTAAAAAGGACAAAGTTAGTTAGGCCCTGCATCATTGAGTTTCCTTGCGTTACTCTGTGCGTATTGAGTTTAGGAGAGGAACTACAAGATAGACAGGCTTATGCCCTGTATAAGCACTGGTCGCATTTGTGATTCGCGTTCATGTTATAAATTCCGTCAAATGCATTATGAAAGCTCTCTTTTTGCGTCTATTGAAATATGTCTGCTGTGCGGTCAAATATTATCAAATAATTTCATTTACAGCCATCTTCTCGATTTACTTGTATAAACAATGAAGGCATTGTACAATGTGTGATGAGTTCAAGGAATATTCGGTAATGTTATTGTGAAACACAATATCGCTACTTGCAATCTCATTTGCCCACTGACAGATCATATTAATTTGCGTTTCAGCGTTTCATTTCGCAATATGCTCAACATGTAGTGAAGATGAGAAGCCGATTCCATAAACTTAGTTCTATACTTGTTCCCCTCACTAGACTTCCCCTTATCAAATTCCTATAGACTCGGGTTCGTTTTCTTTACAAAAACAAAAAAACAAAAAAAAGGAAGCTACGCTCCATAGTATTGTGGGATTTGCATAACTGGAACTCATAAATAGGCGACGGGAGTCTTCGTGAATACTGTGCGCTGCTTATTTTCCAAATGATGATTATGGTGGCAAAGGTGCGATAATCAGGATTGCACAAGAGGCCTCTGTCAACAGTGATACGCCTTTTTTGAACGGTTCATGGGACATTGTGCGGATAAGATAAGAGCTTCATGAGTCCATGGTGTCAAGTGAACGATAAAGGTGTTAAAGAAGAAATCAAATTTGCTACTGTTCGTTACCAACATCCACCTTCGAAGTGTAAATACGGAAAAACGTGACCAAGCAGCTCTGCTTGAAGAAATTTGCGGAAATCATTGTGCTGGCTCATTCGGGACGGTTCTCCATTTAGTAACCCCATATTAATTTATAACAGTAGTCTGCTGACACTTTTAAGCACTCAGCCAAATCAGAAAGTTGTTCACTGTGAAGGAAAATGTTGGTGTAAGTGGTATTTTGCGCTGGTCTACCTATCAGTAAGTCGGATGGTGATCAACCCACCATTGCCGGCACATCTTTGCGATTCCTTCATTCTTCTCTCCCTCTCCTCATCCCCCCTCCTCCTTTCGGTAAATCTGTAATCCTATTTTATTTTGCACCCATTAGCACAGCTGCATTACTTACTTTGTGGGAGTTTTATTTCTTAAAAGTGTATTCAAATGCAGTAGTGTGCATACATAGTCTCGCAAGAGAATTTTCGGTAAGGGGAGAGTTTAATATAATGCTTAATATAATGCTCTACTCGAAACTTTTTACGGCAATCGACCGATAAAATTTTCTTCGCTTTTAGAAAGCTCCAAGAACAGGTATTAAAATGTGATCCACATTGCACGATTATACAGCGGAATACTATTATACACTATCAGAATTTTTTTTTTTCAATTTTCCCTAATAACTAAGCTAATCAGCGGATTTTGTTCATTCTTCAAAGCCTATTTTACGCCCTTATTAGCCTCGTTTGATTCGGCGCTTGACGAAGTGCACGCAACAGGCTCTAGAGGAATAGCGGGTAGGCACCTGATGAGCAGATGAATGGACCTTGACAGTGAGGTCACGTTCATAAAACAGATAGCACCTTAGCACCAATTGCATTTGTCACCACGCAGCACACAAAAAATCTAATCGTTTTCTCCTCACCGGCTGCAGCATTGTTCGAGGTTGACGCTATTCGCTTTCGTCAATTTCCAGAGGATTTCTTCGACGTCGCTCCTCCTCTTGCTTGCAACATTTTCCTGCAGCGCGCCATCACCTCACATTAGCAACCATACCTTTTTGCAATCTTTGCTGCGTTCCAAAGGTAGATTTATGACTGTAAATATATTGCATAGCTGCTTTCGAGTATTCGTCTCACGATCTGTCAGCCGTTTTGCGCAGGATAGACTGCTTCAAATATTTAACCGTACAACTGCATCCTTTGAACATGTAAGGAACTGGCGAGCATCTACTGCAAATCTAGTGCCTAGCCTTTCTTCATTCGATCGCTTCATTCTGTAGTCCATTAAATAAGGAACATAAATATCGTCTTCCATTTGTAAAAAAGGACAAGTACGTATAAAATACCGTGAACTCTCGAATTCATTAGCCTTTTCTCCTTACAGTCCTCCGCTTGAATTTGTTCCCCCGTTCTGGAGGTGAGAACTCACATAACTCCAACCTCCTAGGATTTACACTTGCCCTCAAATTTAATCTCCGCCCTCCCTTCCCTCTCTGTCTTTCGACATACCACTTAATAGAAACCGTTTGAAAATGATTCGATCTAGAATTCAGTCCTACCAACCCCCTTCGGAAATTCAGTTCGCAGAACTCAGCCTTTCCACCATATTCAGAGTCCTCAAATTAAGCATTTTCCCTGGCGAGCAGAAATTCTACAATACCCAGGGAATAAGCCAAGAGGCTTACGGTAATTTTTTATGGATTGCTTTAATGTAGGTAATCCTTAAATTTCAGTATATTCAAATACGTCATACGCAGTCATGTCGATGTTGCATATTCTCACTTTCACGTGCGGTTACCTATGCTCGCGTGAATGAAGACTATTTAGCTCAGCTGAGCTCAGTAAGGAATCTTACTCGTTCACTGATGAGGTTAGGGAGCACACAAATGTCGAAAATGGTGTTTCTGAGAAATTTTGAAACGCCTGATATCGCTGGCTGGGTCGACAATTTATTACCTCAAAATGCACGCATGCGGTACTGCAAAATTATGCAAGCACCACAGTAGAAGCGCAGCATCATAGGGGTTTTCAAGCAACTGCTGGCCCTTTGCATATGGAGTTAGAAAGTAAATCGCTATCTTCCATATGCGAGGCATTCGCAAACAACTACTGAAATAAATCACACACTCCCTTCCCCTCCCCTCCCCTACTCCCACCATATCTTTGCTAGGGTAGGATATTGTATTAAGTACACTAGTTTCACAGCTCTGGCAGCTTGGTCGACCCTGCACCGTCTAAAAAGCATTTTAGCGTGCGCCTGCGGAAAGAGATGTATAATCAAGTCAGTCAAGCGTCACCCAAACGGTCGAAATTGCGGTAGAACTTTATCTATACGAATGCTTACTCGTTTCAAACGTATATTGATACATGGAGTAGCGACAAGTAAGGCGTGCGAAACGGTGCAGTATTTTAGAAAATATTCAGAGCGAGTAGCTCGAGCACCAGAAACATAACGTGATGATGATGGAATTGAGGAAAATGGCCGGAAATATATTCGGAAGAGTACATGACACCTACCTACTGTAAATGTCGCAAAAGTAAAAGGTACTTAATCCCATGATGAATATTCTTAGAGATCTTTATTGGGAAACATACCTTATCGTTACTATTGAGCAGCAGCGAGAAAATTTCTCTTGTTTCGACGAACAGTTTATAAACACGAATGACATCATTTTCCTGGTGACTGGTCGATAAACGCGCAACTATCTCTGAAAACATATCTTAAACAGTATGAAAATTTGAACAACTTCCTACTTGACTGCCCTACCTCTTCACCGCAGGCTATCCTTATCATCGTGATCTGCCCATTCAAGTAATGAGCGAAAAAAAAAGCTTTTTCATATTTAATTGGAATGAATGACTATTACCCACAGGAATGAAAAACTGCAATTGGCACTGAGGATATACAGCAACCTGTTAACTACAAAACGCGTATGTGCAAACGCATGTGTGCATCCATGAAGCGTAAAAGAAGCGCAGAACCACATTCAGGTAAAAGAACAAAAAGAAAGAAAGCATAGAACGAAAACATGAAATAAACGAGGTCGTATAAAGAAAAAAATCACTGAGGTCATATAAAGAAAACAAGTTCTAGATACTTCTTCGCTTTGCATAGTAATGTACTGTATAACAAAGGCGATAGATAGGCCAAGGTACAACGAATAAATTTTTGGGATCAAGAGGAAGCGAGAAAGAAAAGCGTATGGCTGTGTATATGAGGTGCGAAACAAAGAAGCAAATAGACTGAATCAAAAAGATCATTAAATGAGAAGCAGCCGTCAAATCGCACGAATGACTGTGACTGTGAAACATCAAAACACTTTGTGTTTCAGCTATGCTGCAAGGAAGGCTGTTCTAAATAAAAATAATTCTTACAACCAGAAGCTCCCATAACTAGCTTATGACGAAAAACTCTTATAACCAAATACAAATAGCCAGAAGCCCTAAAATACTCTGCTTGTGGAGAATGCTTTGCGCTTCACCTGTAAACGATGAGCACTACGCTCGTATTCTTCAAAGAAGGAACGAAATACAAGGTATTCCCTAAAACAGCCTTATGATTTTATTGAGAGGATGAGGTCAAATTTCATACTGGTTCATTCCAAAGTTCCAGTATTGAAAATCTTTAATGGAATACGTTAATCGAGTGAGTAAGCCCGGAGAAAACTGCGAAATGTAACAGGAATGAAATATTTTTTAACTTTTTCAACATTCCTCATTTTCGCAACACCACAGAACCACAATTACGTGCAATATTCTGAAGTAGGTCAACAATACACTACATACGCCGTATGGCGATTCTTGTGACATCTGTGACTTAAGGCTAGCCAAACGCAATATGGATTAGAATGGTTTCCAAAATCAAGATCACGGTTCTTTTTATCAGCAGATAATAAAACCAGAATCATTTGACTTAACAAACAGTCGTGGGTAAAATTTACATGAACTAAGCGACTTTTTTCATGAAATTTATTTGACTGCCACACCCTTGAAACCGACTGAAATTATCAAGACAAATTTGGGCGCGGAGGTTTAGTATCAGGACCGAGAAAAGTCGACAGATCTTCATCTCATCGGCGAACGGCATACATGATTCATCCGATGGGTCGTCCGAAACACTGCTTTCGTAGACCAAAATATGAAATCTGCTTCAGACACTTCTCAATTCTACTGGGGACAGCACTGGAAATTTTATGACAGGGAAAAATGGACTCTCCTAATTTCACTGTGAATCAACGACTTAGAAGAAAATATTCTATCCACTTCAATACGGAGACAGATGCGCTGTGAGCTTCTCTTTGCGCAATAATTTTGTATGGCACATAACATCAAAAGCACTCGCTTTTTTAACATACGCCACGCCAATCTGAATTTTCTTACTCAGCGTAGTTATCCAGTCGCTTGTAGGTGAAATCAGGTATAACAGTGTAGGCTATACAGAGGTGATAACGGCAGTTTTCCGAACAGAACGGAGTGAACAACAGGAGATGCTTATCAGAAAGACCATGCTTAAAAGGAGACAAATTGTCGATGTGTCTTATGAAATATGAAAGGATGGCATCTGGAGCTAACGACCTTTTATTGTTTTGTTTGATCATGATCTGCTTGACGATTTGACATGTGCACCGTATGAATCGATTACATAGTAAACAAAAAGTATAAATGTGTTGTACGTTCATTTGATATCTGCACATTGCGACAAATATAAGTGCACTGCATTCACACTTCAGCCACGTGACAATTGCCTAAGCCGAATCATATCTGCAAAAATTACGACATGTGTCTGAATTCAGAGTATTGTATTCATTTCGAAACGAATACTTGCATTATCGCTTGTAGACTTTTTTTTCTTCTTCTTCTTCTTAACGCTAACGCCAGTGATGAGGACGAAGTTGTTTGATAAGAAAAGAGCAACAGTATGCTTGTTATGACGGATCGTCTTGCTAGTCAAACCGATCAGACTGTAACGCGTACGAAATAGCTCAAGGAGACCTGCTGAGCACGCACAGACATTCGCAAGCAAATTAGGAAGATCGAATTCACTACCGTTGCTGACTAGTATATTTTAAGAAACGGATGGGGGTAATAGCTCAACGGTAAGGCCTTCGCTGGAAATGCGAAGAGACTTGGGTGCGGCTCCCGGTTGTTTCTCCGAGGGATCGCCAGCAGCTTCACCACCAGCGGTTTCGGAATTGGCGACAACAATCATGTGTGGGCATGATTGTCAGCCGCATTGGTAACGGAACTGATGAAATTATAGCTGCCCTCGTATCATTGTTGTAATGTGAAACCACGAGGACTGGACCGTTCAAAAGGTTCTTGAAGCTCCATTTACTAGCCAGTTCATATGATGGCGGTCAATTGTTTCTCTCGCCTTGTTCGTATCGTAATTCATTCTTGTTTTGTCCTATTCTACTATACGTTCGTTCATTTATATTTCGCTGGTGTGCATTCTACCCTCATTTTTTAAATTTTTTATTCGTTATCCCTTTTTCGTTTGTTTTTTTAATTTTTAAAATTATTACGCATGTTTTGCGAGTAATCTTGACGGCAAAGGAACGAAAAACGGGCCTATGAAGCGGGAAGTGCTGTGAGACCGCACTGAATGACGGCATGCAGTATGAAAGAATTCAGAACATCTACTCAGATCGCTAAAACGATGGGAACGGAAACCCGCTTGCTATCATCCACTCTCGGATTCTTTCTTCCCTTTCGTGGCGGAAATGTGGGGATGAGAATAAACGTTCAGAAGTCATCAAAACAGCTTCAAGTGCGCAAACTCAACAATATTGCTAACCTTAGCAATAAGCGGTCGATATGTTAACGGAAACATATTAGAGAATGTTAAAATGTTAAGTGTAATATCAATGTAAATAATGTTGAGGGGCAAGGGAATCAATGTACTGATCGATATCATCTTCAGCTCAGTGCGATTCTCACAGAAAATTCTTACCGATATTTTCAGCGCACGAAGACACAATTTTACCCCCAATAGGCGCTTGAATAAACTTCTAAAAGCTCCTCAACAATTGCAGTTCTTCTCGCAAACAGTCCGGATCTCGCCTATACCTTGCAGTTGAGTTGACTGGTTGTACTCGTGATCAACGTTGACCGCACTTATGTCACGTTGCGATGTGCACGTTGCGACTTGCGCAAATGCCGTAGCCAGCGTGTGAATGCCTGATTTGCGAAGTGACAACTCCATTGACAAGTCGTATAGCTGCTAAATGATTAATACATATGTGCTTCTCACAAATATATAGTAGATGAAGCATGCTAAAGTAAAACAGCTTATTGCAACGTTCTCACAAAATAAAGGATGATTCACGTTCAATTACTTAGCTATCCGCGTTGGGGAAGCATTGGTCGAGCACCCTTTCCTGAATCAGTGTTAAGTGACACTTTTGACAATTCCCGCTTAATCTATCGTTTTTTTTTTCATTCTATCTTTTAAAAGAATTAGCTGCGTTCTTTCAAATAACTCACATCGTTGTTTAAGGAGGTAATGAAATGTAGTGACCGACAGTCGGCTCAGACAACTAATGATTCATTTCTAAAACGGTGGTCTTAGATAACACAAATATATATGGTCTATGGCTTTGCGAACAATTCCTCAATAAGATAATTTCTTGCATTCTGACTGCAACATTCTGATTTTTATTCTTATCCCCACATCATAGCTGTACCTCATGAAGCAAAAGCTTTTACAGCACTTCGGCCATAAAGCGACATGTGAATCTTTCCTCTTAGCTAATAAATGCGCCGCATTTCGTAGTCGCAAAGTTGTGGCAAAATTTGTCATTACAGGGTTCTCGGCTAGTCTTAATAAATGAGGCAGCCTAAGTCAATTTGTATAGGACTTTAAAAATTGCATAAGAAGACAACCTGGTTGAGCAACGTGCGGAACCAAACGGACTGGAAAGAAAGTGGCCCATCATGCGGTTGTTCGTGCTCCTCCGACATAAATGTCAAGCGACACTGCAACGGGTTGACTGCAAAATGAAGAATGCAGCAATGCTTACCGGCCAGAACGTCCATGACAAGAAGCAACGTCCTTCAAGCGGAACAACGATAAGTGAGTAATTAGTGATGCATGATAGCTCGCACACAACTTAACGCTTGGACAATTTGCATCTAGCACTACCTAATTATGAGGAGTGGCATTTCGTCAGCATTACCACTCTATCAGAAGAACGACTACGGACGCCAGGGGTGAACGTGTAAATCCTCTCATTGTTCTTTCTTCATTTTTTTTTGCGGAAATACTCTTGGGAGCTATCGACAGACTAGTCCGGACGAGGCTCAACCGGCAGCTTTAAGAAAATCACTTTACGAATCATTAGCGTTCTCCGATTTAAACGAAACGTTTAGAATTTTAATGAATTTTAGTGAAAAAAGAACAGAGAAGCAAATTTCGTAGAGTTATCTTTACCGTTTACAATTTTTCCAAAAACAACAAAGTCTCAAAAAAAGTTTATCGCTAGTGCATCAGTGCAAGAAAAATGCAAGTGAATTTTATATAACAATTAATGACAAGTACGAGCGGAAAAAAAGGAGCCCATTTATTACAACCAGATATTGTTTTAAAGAGAAGCAAACTTTGCAACACCTTGGTATGCAGGCTACTTCTCTCTCCCACCTTGAAGGTAAACCTTCTTTTGGTGATATTACGTAACAAGTTCCCAAATGGCAATTTCGATTACTTTATTAAAAATTGAAAGGCTTTGAACACTGCCGTTAGCAAAAGTCGACAAAAGCGGCATCGAAATGAACGAAAAGACTTAGGAAGAAAGATTTATGGGTGTATTACTTTTAGATTCTCTACTGTGACGTTTACGCTGCGACACATCTTTAGCGTTGATAGTTTGGCCATCTGACGACTGCATCAAAGAAACAGGTTAGGGACAAATTTAGTGTACTATGTTTAGATAAACGCTCGTGGCGCAAGTGTCCGTTATGCGAGTATGCCATCACGGAAACGTCGTTCATGGAGGTGTTTTGGCGACTGGCTAAACAATAGTAACGATGACATACTCCAAATTCCAGTGGCGCAAGTGATCGGTGAATAAATGTGCACTAACGCTCCGCCAATTTCGTAACGACACATTTCCACCGCATGAATTGCTTCATAACACATTCGCCCTTGTATCCATGCATTTCTCTATGGCATTGATGTATGGATTTTGGAGTCAGCTCGTCACACTTCCATCACAGGCTATATCGAACCGAAGTCGTGAGGCCTGATAGATATAGTTTTCGAGGCAGAAGACAATTGGAAGTTTCAAATTGGCTACAGCAGCTAATGGTTGCGTAAGCTTGGAAGCTATTTCTTGGTTGAGTATAGTCGAACTAAAAATTTTCAGCTTCTCCTACGCTGTACGCGAAAAGAGTCATAAGCAACGTTGAGCATCAAAACGATCAGGAAATTCTTCGTGCATGAGTGAACTGATTTGCGCAATCCAAGTGAGCGAAGAATAGTTTGCGTGACGTAACTGTACACTGAGAATGAAATTAATAAGCTCTTCTACCCTATGAAACACAATAAGCGGAGAACTGCTGTCATATTATTGGTCATGAATTACGTGACTGCTCTAATATACCTGAATACCACTTGCCTGCATTTTAATTCATGTTTGTTCGTAAATGACACAGTTTTTGAGAACTGGTTTTTTTGTCTTAAATTTCGCTGTCGTGATTCTTGTATTGCAGTAATTTTGTGTCCCCAAGGTGTGCTACCCAAGCTGCAGTTTCATACTTGAATCTCGCTTAGCTCTAAACTTTTGTGGACATTTGAATTCGTGCTCCTTCCAAATGTTCAAAAACCGTTCATCACAATGCCACAAAAGGAAGTCGATCACACTTTACAATAATTACGAACAAGCGCCTCAGTAAACGTCGCATAAGATTAAATGAGCGTTCCCGCGTTTTGATGGGAAGCGCTAAAAGGTCGATGAATGGATGATATTCGAAGGATCAGAAGAAGAAATCCAAGTCTGCACAAGAAATTCATTGGCGAATAAAATTCAGAACGAACTAGAAAAATACACTTCTGGAAACACCGGAATACTGTCAAATGAAAAATATAACGGGCATCGACCCGGAAAGGGATAAAAGCCGCCAAAAAATTTGAAAATTACGAAAAAATAAACGTTTGCGAACAGGGACGCCAGCAAACAAATGGCTCTGGTACACGTCATCGGGTGGAAACGATCGCTTTCATACCGCGCAAATGGCTTATACAAATCGGTTCACCGCAAGCGCAGCATTTTTCAATGCTTTTGATTCAGATGCCTGCTCCCGTCATGTCTTTTGCGCTGAGCTCGAATGGAGCGGAAAAAATTGTTCATTCGACCATACCCGAGGAATACCGACTATTCCTTAAAGCTGGTCATCCATGAAGGTGATTTAGGGCCATAGCTGTCACGACCGTGCCCGGAAGTTCTCAGTGAGGGAAAGGGGACTAATAATTATTGGTCAAAGAAGTGCTTCGGTGGATTTTTTTTTCCAATTTTACGGAGAAGTGAAACGTCTACTAATAAAGATGAGATCTTACCGCCAACTAACTAATAATTACTAATATTTTAAAACTGTGCGTTTCCTTGGTGAAAAATGCTGAGAGGGACGTTCAAAATTGTGCTGCTGGATAGCAGCGGTGCAAAATTATATGCTGAGAATCTCGTTTGGAATGATAATAACTGTGGTGCCATGCTAACTATAGTTAGCAATAAACGTGGAATGGTGCAACAATTTCATCATAAAGCACCCTCAGGCGATGTTCTTGGGAGCAGTGATCGTGGCGCAAGTTGTTTAAAGCGGAGGTGATCCTGTTCATGTGCACTTCATGTGCTTTGCCGCCCGTTATACGCATCTACTTCACTGTATGCCAACCAGCTCAATACCATTGTGCACCGGCAGAGCACTTGTTTTTCCGTTTACGAGCGCCATTACTCCCATCGCACTTTTGGACAAACGCCATCGATGTTTGTAGTGAGCGATCGATAAGAAGTGAGACGCCTCTGTCAGGCGAACGTAATCTGCGCTACGCATCGCTCAACTGTCGCGTTCAGAATCGAGCTGTCGGTGGGTCGTTTTGTTCATCCGTCCCTGATGTCATATAGTTTGTGGATCGACGCTAATGCGTCCTCAACGGATGATTTCCCTCAACTGATGTACGTTGCTGATGCGTTCGAAGCACATCAGCAATTCGCCGAGCAACAATTTTATGGCACCACTACTTGTGTAACGGTATTCATTATTGTTCTTGTTTTTGTACGCATACAAACCCAGATTTTCTCCTATGAGATATTCGTCGCTCGTCGATCGCTAATTCGAAATTTCGATTCACAGTATTTCAAAATTTGGAACGAAGTGCCGTTGCATCTTATTTTTTCTATGCAACTAACTTATAACGTTGTGTTCGTAATCTAATGGCGGAACATGGGCCTGACTGGTGGTCGAATCATTGTTGTCGCATAGAAGAATATTATTTTATATGATCAGAAGAACATTATGGCGATACGGATAAAGGTCGCTCGTTCCGTTTCGCTTTTCATAGTGCAATAAGCGAATGCCAGTTGCGCAAACTAAAATCTCTTTAAACGAACAATCGCCGCAGTTCATGCGTTAAGTGGTAGACCCTCCTCTGCTACGACCTACGTCCAAAAATTCACTCCAACCGAAATTGAGTTTCTTGAATACATTTAGAAAGTATGGACTGTATCACGTCGTATGAAGGTAAAGCGCCTTCTCTCGTTTGATAGCGTTAATAGATCCTCCTTCACGTTCTCGCTCTTACTGAAGCAGTCTGTTTTCCTTGATTTCAAGTAGCACCTCAGCAGTTTGACGGTATTCAAATCCTAAACCTCTCCTGCAATAAAAGCTTTGGAGAAACATATGAGGCATTTAAAAAGAATATAATTATTGTTATTACTTTCCATTATTACGTCGAGCCGAGTATAGGAGTAGAGGAATATAATTATCCCTTCATTAGAAGCGATCCCCTTTTTGCGCAAATGAAGGTTTCTAATTAATAGTAAAGGCGGAAAGTCGAACATAGCACTGATCGAAAATACCTTAATACACGTATACAAAAGAAGCAACTACAGCCAAAAGAAAAAGGCGTAGCGCTCGAAGTCTGCCTATAACGGTATCCCTTAACCTTTTGCTTCATAGTTTTTTGCATCTTATGTAAAAACCATTATATGTTGTATCTTGTTGGTTATATGAGAATGTCACCATCAGAAACGGTCTTTTGATCCGATTTTCTCGAGCCGTTTGACGGAACGAATGAACACGGTCGACTAAAGTGAACTGAATGTTTTCCCTTCCTCTCAGCTGGTGATCGCATAGGAAGATCGACTATCGGATTACGAGATTAGTCCTAAAATTCAGCGAACCATTTTTGCTCCTCTCTCTTTTCGAGAGCAAGCTCTTTTGATCGCACTCAGTTGACGTTTTTATCTAGTCTTTCTCACTGTTTGCAGGCTTTTCCTTCATGATTGCTTTTTGCTTAAAAATTTGGTCTGTTTCTAGCAGTGCTTTGAAGCCGGCCTGAAAGGCTTACAGTCAAAAATCCTTGCAGTCAAAAATTAGCGATACTGCATTTAGTGAGGCGGTATGAGGAAAACGGTTAACCGCTGTTTGATCGTTCTAAAATGTCCTTTTGCCCGTTACGAGCAGCCATTTGTAGACGACCGCTTATGAACGTACTCTCCTTCAGCTCCGATGTGTTTCTTAAATGCATCTGTGGAAGTTCATCTTTCCCCTTCATAACCGTTATCTGGACTCATTGAGCCTCCAGCGTTGTATAAAGGCCATAAATAATGATAGCGATCAATATGTTTCTTCTCTCTCGCTTAAACCCATTTTCCATCTTGATATTTATCGTTACCACTTTCTTGCAGGCCTCACCGTGTTGTGTTTGTTGAGACCAACGACGGCATCTGCAGCGAATTTTTTATTTGGTCAAACGTCAACCCGTCCATCTCCTCACTATATGCGTCTGAAACAGTTGCGTGCTCAGCAAATCGATACAGTAAATCGGCACATGAGAGCTACAGCAGTATCAGCGAGTTGGAACACAATGTGCGTGAACGCTCACCGGAACAGATCTTCGAGGAAATCGTACGCGAGTGCGAAGAGATCGAACGTCGCTCGCTGTCATCCTCCAGTCCTCCCTCCATCTCTTCCGCTTCACCTATGGTCCTCATTGTAACGTTCATTGCGAAAGTTATTAAGAATATGGCTTTAGAAAAGGGAGAGTCTTGAACAGTGTAGGCATCACTGACACGCAGAAGAGTGGGAGTTGGAACATGTGAGCCCTCATCGAGAATATATGAGCATAGAAAAGAATCGCAGTCGATGGCGATCAGTTCAGCCTCTATGACACTTCATACGTGTAGGTGTATGGCGTATGAGAAGATGCAAAATCGCCTCAAAGTCATGCACATCAGAGAAGTCAATTAGTTGCGCGAAACACTGCATTCTGATATCTGAAAGTTTTACAAGAAATTTGCTCGTAACAAATTTCTATGCGCTGATAACCGCGTAAACCATTGATAGACACCTCTGTATACGTGTAATTCCGAAATTTTCTCAGTAGGAACGACGCTTTTCCGGTGTAAAGCGAAATTCGCCTGGTTCAAACGAAGTGGTTGATGAAGTAAAAGTTTTGATTCTACAATTTCGAAGGAAAACAATCGAAACGAGAAAACATCAATCCTCAAATTTCCGTGTCTGAATTCTTAATGGTATTTGACGTACAATTGCAAAAGAAATTATCGCATGTTAAAGTCAGTATGAGGTGTTTGTTTGAAAGATGCCTATGCACGTGTAGAAGCCATATCATAGTGTCTGAATACATGGATCGGGTAAAGGGATTTCACTAAGTTTTTACTTCATGACTGCATAGCTGACAAGAGTGAAGTTGCACATGTCACAAAGCTTTAACCCGGATTTCCAAATGTTGTACGGGGCCGCTTATAAGAGCAGTTTGCCCTTTTGGACATGTGAATGCTCTTATCCAGAAAAGCTCACGTGAACTCTCCATCTGGCAAAGGTGTCGCTCAACTCTCGAGTAGCATTACCTGTATTTTGCGTAGCGCAGTCAGTCAACACGAAAATCTAAAGGTTTTGAGGGTTTTTCGTGCAGCAGTGAAAGCTAAAGAGAGTGTGTATTAATAGGTCAGTTACAGCTACGAATTAAATGTTCATTCGATATGACGTTGAGTGTTTTTGATTGCATAGTATTGTGTGCTGTTCATCAATGGAATTTATTCGTTGAGAAAAGTAAACAACAGCTCTGTCGGCACAGGGGCTTAAGAGAAATCGTCTGTCGAAGAAAAATGGTAAACTTGTATGTAAGTATATTTGGGGAGGGAAGTTTTCACGTATGCGGATGTACGAGAAACAATGAGGTCATCAAAGATTCTTCAGAACGGAAAAAAAAACAAGAAAGCTGTGGGGAAGTTTGGATTTGGATGTGATGTCGGCTGAAAAATGTTTTTTTTCATTTCGTGGGAGTGAATTGCCAATTTTAAACTTTACCTACGGCTGTGGCTAATGTATCACCAGTTGATTGAACTGTTGAACAGTCTAATAAAAGTGGTTCGAAAATCGAAAGACTAAAATTAACAAACTCATTAGATAAACAAGCCTGAGTTCCTATTTTGTTCAGAACACTGCTTATTGGTATAAAAATTTTTTTAGGATATTTCATTCGATCAGCCAGCGTTGGTGCCACAAAGAGAGCATTCAGAGAAAAAGAAGGCACAGAACAGAGCAGCTGCAACTCGATATCGTGAGCGTAAGAGGCGTGAACGTGAAGTGGCAAGGCTGCAAGTGCTTCAGCTCGAAACGTATAATGCTAAACTCCGTGCTCGAGCAACTGAAATAGAAAAGGAGATATCCTACTTGCGTAATCTGATGGAAGAAGTCCACTCGCGGAGTCGTTAATGCTCTCAACCTCTCATCACCTCGGCATCTTTTCTATATTTTACCACATATAACAGGGATTGTCAACTTGAGAGGCGTTTTTCGAATTCTGAGGAATTAGGCTCTCCTGAATGTTGAATTTAGCTCCCCCCCTCTGAGGAGCTAAATTCAACATTCAGGAGAGAGGAATTAGGCTTTCTTAAAAATGCGATATTAGAAGCAGGTGAATGTATAATGAAAATCATTGAAAGTTTGATAGGGAGGCGATAAGGATTCGAAATAGGGATTTGAGGAACGCTGAACTGAAAAAGTTGACCACCCTCGTTGTAGACGTCCTCTGAGGTGAACAATGCAACCGTTCACATAACTGCTTGCTGCTTCATCGAACGGTTTCAACCCGGAAGATGAATTCATTTCGTAGGTTTTAATCGTCAGATGGTCACCAACTGATATGACACTAGGTCACAAGTTGGGCCAATCAGTGGGCCAGTCCTATAACTCGAAGTTATAGGGTTGACCCACCGCTGGCCCCATATTGTTTTTTGTTCCTTTTCGAAAGAACACACCGGAAATAGCACAGAATAGAGTGGATGTTTAAGATGCGCTGTTCAAGGGGAATTTACGGAAGTGTAAGGGGCAAGGGCATCACTAAACGTGATCGTTCAACCACCGAAAAAGTGAAGCGCGGAATGAGGTGGCAATAGACAGTACTCGAGCTTGCTTCGACGGCTTCAACACGGCAAATGTATGCTGCCGATTCCTCTTGATATACTATCCCGACATTTCGTTTTGATTCGGCGAGATCATTGCACTCTATGAGTTCCAGATTGGGCACGATCCTTCGTGCGCATTGATTTACTTTGAAATCTCATTGTGTTCCGTTCTTCTGAAAGTAATTTTCCTTGGTTGGAAACGGCATTGTGGTTTCGTTTTGTATGAGTCACGCTGTATACGCTTTCCAACGATCTTTCGTTTTTTTCTTTTTTCGGAACAAAAAAAAGCACACCTTTTTAAAGATTTATCGCTGCGGATGCTGTCAACCATTGTTCTCCGTTTTACTTTGTAGAGAACGCCCGAAACACAGTTCCTTTCAGATTGACTGTTACTGAACATTCAGAAGTTGAATTCGTTCTGCTTGGGTTTGGGTCAGCATTCATTTCATGTGACCAGTTGCTTGGATGCAAATCTTTCTTTCCGTCAGTAGCAAGGCTTTATTGTATTCGGGATGTTAGTTGCATACGACAAAACGTTCTAGATTATAGTTGCAACCGTTGACGTGCGAATGTGGCTCGAAGCGAGACGCTCCGGCACAACATCTCAGCTGTGGCCACCAAAATAAGCAAAATTTGCTCCCAGAATTTTGAATCGCTTTTTTTGAAACCAGACTATAATTAGAATGGGGCCGGTTATGATGCCTCCACTTCCTATTAGTTAGTTAAACGGGACTCCGAGATCGGAACCGTGTTTTTGGGCATTTACTGTGTTTCACTGCTTTACCACCATGCTTGACTACTTTTTCATGCATCATATGTGTCTTTTATACTTTTGCGTGCCATGTAATTAGAATACTTCTGTGCATATATCACTATGAAATCGAAAAAAAACTCGTTTACAATGGATTATCTGCCACATGACTGCAAACTAAGGTAAGACTGTAGTTAATCGTGGGACGATTACATAGGTAAATCAGCTTTCTACATTGTTCAGATGAGTGGGCTACTCATCTCGATAGCACAACACTGCCCAACAACCGCAATCAACGGTCGCACATCTTCGGCTTGCAATCAGTTTTCCAGGTCATGCAAGAATCAAACGTAAAAAACAACGCAGCCTAAAGATTTGTTATCAGAGTAGAACTTAAGCGTGCGTGACTTCTAGACGGACCATCGTTGGAGTAATGTGCTAACCACCACTCGTCAGAAATTATATCCCAATCATGGACTTTAGGTCATGATTGCAGAGGATACGATGATGCCGCAATCAATGAGCGTAAACAACGGTTGCTTGTAGTGGCAGCACTGCTGGAACCATAAGGCGGACAGGGTGCTACTGAGACGGTTAGGAAATCAGAACAAAGACAAGTACCCATATCATGGCTTTGTTCGGGCTAAAATTTTACAACGAACAATGATGTGATGAATACCACTTCATACGGACAATGAAGCCTGAACAATGCAAATTTAAACGAGGCTGACAAATGAAACGATCAGTAGACTAAAGTAACCTTTGTTCAGTTTTGACTCCGTGGGAGAATAGATTCTCCCTACCCTATTGGTAAGATGAGTCCTCTTCGGCAGCACATTGTGCCCAACAGTATTCGAAGAAATCTGCCCGTTTGGTGCTTTTTAAACACTAAATTTTTTTCATAAACGGGGGTCGCAGTTTTTGTCGATCACGTTTATTGGTTTGCGGAATTGGCTATCAGGCCAATACCGCTTCATGATTCCGCACTGAAGGCGAAAAAAGGCTATCTGTGTTTCCTCATACTAAGCAAAGGCGTCAGGTACCTCATGTTATGTCTAGTAGCTTCACAACGAAAAGAACAAAAAACTACACAACGAAACTGGTGTTACTGCAATTAGCGGTGAATCGACTTTGCAAATGTTTATTTTATTCACTATTATCTGTATGCACTACTCGTCAGAAGCGCATATTAATGTTGCAAACGAAAAAGTGACCGATTCATGAGGTTGATGAGGTGATTAAAACAGCTCTATGGGCAGCTGCAACTAGCGCTCTCTTTTGATGCATAAACAAAATGTTTCAACGAAATCCACTCGTTTAGAGGTCAAAGCTCGTCCAGATACGGCACCTGAGCAACATTTCCGTGCGATGCAATAGACAGCCTCCTTGTTAGCCGTTGCGCAGCCTGAAAAACTGCAAATAAATTGCGGTCAAGAACAGGTCTGGCTCCCCGATGACAAATGAATATTCCAGATGCTTTCCAGTTTCATGCTTAATCACGAAAAGAATTCGTGATTTTGTGGATCACTGCACAACCAGGCGGACACGAAATGTCATAAGGCGCACATGAAATGTCTCTGAGGCGAACGCACCGACTCTTTTAAATGTGCTGCTACTTGGGAAGCACCATATGCGATGCATATATGCATGCATAATGGAACAGCCAAAAATAAAATAAGCAAGCGGATATGGCCATGCAATTCAAGTAACTTTTGCTAATCACGCTACTCGGTCGCCTGGTCAGTTTATGAGCAGCAATATATATATACGCAACTAGGCTGTTGATCTGTTGAACAGCAGTTCGCAAAAACAAGATAATAACTTGCAACTCAAAGGCTACCAAGTATTACCTATTTAGTAGAATTCGGCTGAAGCCGATGTGCTAGTGCTGAGTACAATCCACTTACAGCTAGCTCCCTTATTCGGGGAACGAAGGGAGCGGTCAGATGAGGAGTCTCCAAAAAATCCCTGTTCTATCCCTGAATGACCAATAAAAGAGCAGATGTGCATGAGAGGAAAAAAAACTGGTAAGTGGTAATTATAAACTTTTTCCGTGGAATACAACAACAGATGGATTGGTAAAAGTTCCACTGACAATTTTACCATTTCACTTTTATGAAATTAAGTAAAAACGATGACAGCTGAAAAGCCGCTGACAAAGTCTTCCACAAAAGCTCTTTAGAAACAATGCATTGCTTGTCTTTTGTGAAATCAATTTTTCAACAAAATGATTATGTACAGATTTTCTTAAAAGCAATCTCTTTAGCATTCTTCGCAAAAGGAACAATGGTCGACCCGTCAAATGCGTTACTTTCGCAGTACAACGAACAAATCCAGAAAATTCAAAAGAATTGCGTGCGAAGAATACAGCATCACCTTGTTCACATCATCAGCAGTAACGTTCCGAACCAGCTGAATGAAGTCACCGGCCGAAAGCGTTCGCCCACTAGCAAGAAGCTGGGCAGCGCGATCCACCGCGACTACGGAAGACGATTCGCAAGCGGTCAACGCATCCACCTCAGCACACAACCTGCAAGAAATGCTCCGATGAAGCAAGCAGTACCTCCATCGGCACTGGTGGTACCCGAAAGGGTATTTCGGTTGCAGGTTGGTAGTCCCAAATGTCTCTCTGTGATGATGAGTAAGTCTATAATGATGGCCTGAGAATATCACCTAACCACTTTTGTGGACCCATTACTGTAGCTTCACCCCTTCATATCTCATTGTTATCTTAAAGGTAAGAATGTGGTGAAGGGGGCGGAAGAGAAGAGGAGAGGGAGATGCCAATCCTATGTCAAACTGCTGAAGCTGGACATACGATTCCACCATGAATTCCCTGACGACACTGGAAAGAAGGCAGTCGTGTACACTACTACTAATCATCAAAGATTTTAGCGGTTCCAGCACTCCCGATTAACATCAGTATAGCCTCTGCAGTCATTTAAAAATAAAAGCCAGTGAGTCGCCATACATCTGCTCAGCCTAGAACCTATTGGGTTTACTCACTCCGCTCACATTACGTTACTTGTTGGGTTTACTCACTCCGCTCACATTACGTTACTTGTTGGGTTGACTCACTCCGCTCACATTACGTTACTTTTTTCAGTTCGCAAACTCAAATCGCCATAAAATTATAAAAACGATACATCGAGGGTATTTCGAAGCGCCTTTCCATTAAAACAGGAAACAATAAATATCAGAAGCGCAGTCTAACAAACGGACTGTAGAACAAAGTAGGGATTTTCGCGTTAGGTAAGGATCTCACCAACGTTAATACATTCAGGACGAGTGAATGCAGGAACGAATGGACTAACGTTCACTAAGTGACTGGAAGTCTAAAATTTCACTTCCTCCTGCTTTCTGCACCTTTTTAGACTGCTCAGCGCCCGCATGTGCATTCGTGAATGATCGCATGGCTTTCACGCGGTTTTGCTCTCTTGGTAGGGAGAAAATCACATACTGCGCTGGCCCTCTGTGTCCAGCCTGCACGTATATTTCAACTGCAGATCTTTCGCATAGATTCGGACGACACTTACACTATGGGCATCTTGCTCTATTCCATTTAGTTTATAGAAACCATCCTCTACGTCCTCCGCCTCCTTTGTGATCGCTAACCCAGTTCACTTGTTTCTAATCGTCGGGCGGTTCGATCCCATCACAGGCAAAATTTATTGCAGAAGTTTATGTCTGCACATTCACGCTTACCTCTTAATTTCCGTTGAAGTAATTAAAATTTGCAGAGGGTCCTGGACTCCGAAGCTTCAGACAATGAGTTATTACATCTCTAATACTGCAAGTGCTACTGTAATTATTAGGTAACGCTGGAAAATAATCGATGGGATCTCGTCAGCGGGCTAAAGGGATACTGTGCAACAGCTTTTCACAGAAAAATAAGAGCATTGATACGTGCCAGCACAAAGTACTTTTCGGTTACTTTTATTTGTTGAGCAGCGGCCAACTAGATATTGTCAAATGGTACAGACAGACGGATGGCAACTTTTTTACGGCTTCGAGGAAAGGGTACCTCAAACGGACACCGTGATTTGTTCGGTGTACATTTGAAGTGTTCGTCGCACACCTTAAAATGAAGCAGCAAAGTTTTGGCTCTCAGCGAGTTAGTACATAGACGAATGATATGTTGAGACTAGTTTTGGCAGAAACCTGGAAATGCCTATGGCAGCCTTGATGAGTATCAAAATCTGAATTCTACGAAACTCCTGAGGCGGATCCACAGTAGAGCATATAGAAGACCCCGCGTTAAACGCCGGAAGTACAATTAGGCTGGACGCCAATGCCGAAGTTTCAACGTAACGCCACAACACTCACTGCAGCCTTCCTCCCCCACCTTGCTTCAAAAAATCAGTGACCGCAGCATTGAGTCCACTATCCAAGGTATAGGGAATCTCAGAATTTATCTTGCGGACATGCGATGTGGCAAACGCTTTTGAAAAGAGACCATGAATTCAATCTCGACAGGTGCGACGCAGAGTAATGAAATTGATAAAACGACTGCGTTGCGTACAACGAATTTGGAAGAGCAATCGAGGTAGAGCTGAAACTTCCTGCAGAATGCCGAACAAAGAATTTCAGCGGAATGCTGTAAGGTTCGGGGCCAGCGTACCAAATTCGACGCTCACCGGCTGGCTCTTTCTTCCTTGCTCTAGGATCTGTTCAGTGGACTTGCTAAGTCTTCTACAGTACTTCTACCAACTATTGTATTACAGTCATCAGCGACAACAATCAACGAATCAATCCCGCCAGCCTTTGATGACGTCGGTTTGCGTTTATTCTTCAAACTTTACTTGGTAAGCTGTAGCAACGATTTTTACTTCTGACTGTTACTTGCAACTTAAAGCTAACTGTAATTCTGTGAATCTCGTCACAGTTACTGGTAGTCGGATCATTTGTTGAGACCTTTCGCTCTTTACAGCCCCGTCCATAAATACGGCAACTAGTTTCTGGCTATGTCCGTCATTAATTGTCTGATTCTCTGAGAATCTACACATCGTTATGCCACAATCCAATGCTGTATACAAGATGTATCAGAAAAAAGAAATTATTGCCGCAGTCAAAAACTTACGCGGATTCCCAGCTTTGCAATTCAGAACATGACTTTTTGGCCCATAAAATGATATGTTCCCTTCACACAACGAATGTTTATGCCACCGTCGTCCTATGTCGCGTCATACGCGATAGGACGCATTGGCGTTATACGCCTGCTGGTGCAAGCATCACGCGAAAGCAGTAGAAAAGCGAGGGAGGA
>JPKZ01000986.1:1445448-1471567 GCA_000803305.1 Toxocara canis
AGGGTGGGGGGGGGGGGGGGGGGGCGAGCAGTTCATATAGCACAGCCCTCGCCCCGTTGGCGACAGACCCAGGTTCGACTCCTTGCTGCTCAATTATACTTTCCACTGAAGAAGTTCACACACAGAGAAAATAGTCATTAGCAAAACACAGTTTGGAAAAGTCTACACTGTATTATGAATATGAGTGAAGGGAACGAACTTGGAAATGTTGACAGCAGTATCGTCAACTCGGAAAGACTTCATTGCGTCGACTGCAGCAGCTACAAGCGGTGCGATGTTGTCGCCGTCAGCAGCCACGTAGACACCCACCAGCCCTGCATCCGAGTGGATCTCATTGATCGGTGATACCGCCGCCATACGCCCGCTCGACGCCTTCTGAAACACGCTACTCTTCCTGACGCAGAGTAAATAAAAACAATGCGTTCTGCGACAAACACTGTGCGGTTGATAGCAGAAAATCTGCCTCTTTTTTTAAGATAGTACACACTCAGCCTGTTCGACAAGCGCAAAATGACAAATTTGGGCAGCCTGCAATCATATCACAAAAAGTTTGAAGCATTAGCAAACCTCTCGCCGTGCAAATCTCCCTGTAGCACTAGTACTCACAACATAAATCCCCCTTAACTCGAACACCCCAGCATGACAAAATAGGCAGTAAACGAAAGAGCGCACGACAATGCATGTAGGATTGTTGCTTACTGGTAGCTGAATATTCAAGGTTAAAAAAATCAAAAATCAGCTACTCTTTATACGAAGTACATTTTGAATTTCCGTGAAAACAGGTCCTCGCCTTTTCTTGAAAAGAAGCCCTCTGCTGGAGTTGCGTGGAAAACAAAACTCCTTTCCCAAATAAGCCTTTCGAGCCGACACCCTCTCTCGAATATAAGCACCTGAAACTCCACGTGCTCCAAAGCAAGAAAGTGTGCCACAGGGGATCGCGCGGGCACGCATTGGAATTTTTGCCTAACAAGCCTATCGGTTCAAACATTTTTGTCGCAAAGCGCATCACGTGTCTGTCTGTTTGTCCGCGTCTGCTCGTGTCATGTGTCTGCCTGTTTGCCCGCCTAGTACTTTCATCTGGTCAGCAACTGGAGGAGTTGCTAATTATTGCCGATATATGGAGCCGACCTCCCAATGCAGTTTCAAATCAACGCATGAATCTTAAAAGCAGTTGAAGGCAGCCACTTAAAGATTCCAAAATTCCGCATAAAAGACAGAATTTTAGAAGCGGCGGATGATGCTTTCCAAGAAGAAGCTTTAGCAAATTTGCACCGTTGAACTATTTTGCATGATTCATTAATACTTAGCATTAACGAGACTTGTACGGCGAATGAAATATCAACCATGCACATACGGGGTTAGTTCATACAACAGCGCATAAAATATATTTGCTTGTGCTTTAATTCGCATTTTGAGAATGTAAAGAAGGAAATAATCAAAGTAAACCAAACAAGAGCTCGCTATTTGCTTTGCACCCATCATTTGCCCTAATATAAAGCGTAAGAAATGACTGCAGAACTGAAGCGATGTACCATGGAAGCCAACACTGCGAGTGAGCAGAGCATACGCTTGTTTTACAAAGAAATTTCATGCTGCGTAGGAATGTGAACACGACAACCTCGGTCTCGAAAACCGCGAAAAGCCCTCTTCGAAGAGAAGCTTCCCTTCCAACTAAAGCCCCGTCCGAGAAACACGGAAAATAGAAGCCACATTCCTTTGAATGAAAAGGTTTTTAATCAAAGAAATGCACCATGTTCATTTTGCACTCCAGCTCATTTCACTACTTAGTTAAATTCAGCTAACAAAGTTCGGGAACTCTACGGTCTCCTCATTTCAGATCCCATCCGAATACTCAATGAACAGCGAGCGCGAAAAACACTGGAAAATGCTGAGACGCAAAAACACCCCCGAGTACAGCTCGAAAGCTCTCCAGAATTGCTCATTAAATATTTATGTGTTGTCAACAGCTGCAAAAGCTACAAGCCCTGGACTCTAGAAAGAAGTAACGCGTCTATAGGATGACCGATTTTGTCTGCACGTCTACTCTATTTGGTGCTAGCAGTCGATCCGCGTCAATTCTTTTATTATGCAACTTAGCGGCGTGGAGTAGGGTCATCCATGGCTAGCCTGATTCACGTTAACTCGTAGGCCGTCAGAAGTGTCTGAATGTTCATTTTCATCCCATGTTTATCAGATTTCTCGAAAGAAAGCTTAGAAATAACATCATTCACTGAGTTCATCACCATGAACCATCCTAGTCTCACACAAACGCAACCATTCAAGGTTTCATCCTCTGCCTGTTGCATAGGCGAAATTCTTTCCTCTACAAAGAAAGTGGGGGCGTCCGACGGTATTCCCGACTAAAACATCGGCTTCGTACTTTAGAGGAAAAAATTATTTTCTTGTCGAATTCCTAGAGTACCGCCTACCACAAAGAGTGGAGATGAAGGAGTGATCGGGTGGGGAAAGGAAAAAGAAAGAGACTCCAAAATTTCAGAAGTTATGCACATGCTTTAAAATTTCAAAAAACAGCTTTGGAAATACACAGTTTGTGAGTTTTCCAATGTTGTGAAAAGCTCAAATGCACCAAACCAAATCCTAACCTTTCTTTCAAGCAGTACACTCAAATGTGCAACAACCAACAACACTGAACGATTAAACTAACATAAACTGCCTCAGCAACTGCACCGTGACCAATACGGGACGAAAATTTCGTTACCGATCCATTTGCCAAAGCAGCACTCAACACTGCCTGCGTGGCTATGCCCTGCAAACAGAGTCAGCAAGGGTCAGATACCCATTCTGAAGCTGAATTCCTCGTAATTATTGCTGATAAATGGCTTCACTCCCTTACATTTAGAGACGGCATACTTCACGGTAATCAAATGAGTGTTAAAGCGATCACTACGCAAAATAAACATAAATTAACGCAATCTTTTGCATTGCACTGAACAACGAACTCAAGCAACACCCACACAATAACCTTTTGCAGATTTACTTCAGGAAACTACTTGAATACCTCACCTACGTGGACTGCTAAAGTAAAATGCCATCTTCCTGAGAAATAATGCGCATTTGCATTTTTTCATGTTTCATGAAAGAAAAACCAACAATCGGAAAACACCTGAAAATTATAGCGCAAGCGCACTCAATCTTATGAATGCCATCCTCATTTCCATCGGCAAGAACATTTCGCTTGGATATTCGTTCTGTTGTGAGTGATATTCACTTGTCGATGTTCGTTTTTAATCAGCTCGATGGGATCATCAGCTTATATATGGATTTTTTTCTCAATTTTTTTTTCTTGTTTTTACTTTAGTCTTTTTTTTTGCCGAGTGAAATCCAGAAATACTAGGAACAATTGGGACGGTCAAATTGAGTATATTGGTTTTTAAATACCGAATTGCATAGTAAGGAATTTACATTGCTGTTTAGTTTCCAGAAATTTTGTTTGCATTTTATGCGGGTATCGCTCATTATTGTTGCCATCTTCCGATATTCATGATTTTAATTTATTCGCAATGAGACTTGCCGATTTGTTAGTGTGGAATGTTTGCGAGTAATAAATTGTAATTTTGACTTTGTATTAGTAATTTTGACTTTGTGAGCGAACGTTAGAAGTACGTATCTTCGCTCGTCCGACAGTTACCTACTCACAAGAGGAGGGTGGAGAAAGGGGGGGGGGGGGGGGCAACACGAGACGGTCGAGGTCGTCCTCGACTCTGCAATAGATAAGCGCAGAGAAGAGCTGTAAGCTTCGTTCTTGCAGCATGCCTTCCTCTAGATGTACGGAGTATCGGAAAAGGGTAAGAATCCAACACAACATCACTTTTTGGCTATTCACTGGTGTTTTGCTGACGTCTCACTAAACATTCATTTAAAAAAATCCGCCTTACTGCATGCTGTCAACGTATACCCGCATGCGTGAAGTCAGACATAACAAAGGAAATAACTTATGTTACGGCTACCTTATGGTCTTGCAGAGAGGCTCCCTCACCGACAATTGCTACATGTGCCATACGCATAGTTGCATTATGGCGCACCTCTCCACCACGATAGCGTGACGTTACGGTGGCCTTAGAAGCAAGTTCGGGAATAGTAAGTTGCGTGGATGCGTATGTGAGCACTTGACTGTGGTCCACGTTCACCCCAACCAGCACCCCATTCCCACTCACCAATCGTGATGCCTGCGAAATGACAAAAATCATTACTCGACAACAACACCACAAAACACAGACAACAGTGAAGCAATCCGTTACAATAGATGCACACTAATCATTTGCGCTGCCCTTTGTTCTAAACAAGAGCGGAAACAGCGGCAAGTCCTCGACTCTGCAATAGATAAGCGCAGAGAAGAGCTGTAAGCTTCGTTCTTGCAGCATGCCTTCCTCTAGATGTACGGAGTATCGGAAAAGGGTAAGAATCCAACACAACATCACTTTTTGGCTATTCACTGGTGTTTTGCTGACGTCTCACTAAACATTCATTTAAAAAAATCCGCCTTACTGCATGCTGTCAACGTATACCCGCATGCGTGAAGTCAGACATAACAAAGGAAATAACTTATGTTACGGCTACCTTATGGTCTTGCAGAGAGGCTCCCTCACCGACAATTGCTACATGTGCCATACGCATAGTTGCATTATGGCGCACCTCTCCACCACGATAGCGTGACGTTACGGTGGCCTTAGAAGCAAGTTCGGGAATAGTAAGTTGCGTGGATGCGTATGTGAGCACTTGACTGTGGTCCACGTTCACCCCAACCAGCACCCCATTCCCACTCACCAATCGTGATGCCTGCGAAATGACAAAAATCATTACTCGACAACAACACCACAAAACACAGACAACAGTGAAGCAATCCGTTACAATAGATGCACACTAATCATTTGCGCTGCCCTTTGTTCTAAACAAGAGCGGAAACAGCGGCAAACTTCTCTTTGACTAAGCATCCATGTCGCACACCTCTCCCTCCCTCCACTTTCCGTCCCTGAAAACGGACTCGCCAACTGAGATCTTTCTGTTGCACTCCTCCCCTCAAATGCGGTTTCTAATCTAAAATCTCATGTTCTGCGAATACGAACAAGATGATTGCTCCCTAAATCCCTACTTGTAATCTCACTATATCTCTCTACTAGATTAAATAAAAAAGAAACTAACGGCAAAATCAGTGAGCTGGTTGGAAGTAATTTTGCCAATTTTCGAACTCTTCGCATATAGCTGATTGCCAAGTGGTCCATTGCGGAACGCTGCCTGCAACCAATTACAGGCTAGCATTCAAAGCACTGTCATCAACAAAACATGCATTTCGTTTCTTCTGCAAGCCAAAAGGCTTGCATTCGACCAACTTTATGAACATACCCGACAATGTCAAATACCCACGACGGTATTAAAAGTACCTAAGCGCAGGGAGTCATAAGAGAAACGGCCCATATGCTGCACAAATACCACTTGACGTCTACTAGGGCTGCAGATCAAGTTTTCACAATTTGGCAACAGGAAAAGCTGCAATTTCGGTGATCCTAGTGCAACAATCACAAACGCTCGAAATAGGAACAAAAGGCCAGAAAACATTGGGATTCCAGTGCAGCTTTATCACTTACCCTTGGATTGATACGGTGAGTTGATAAGCAGCCCAAAAACACCTTTAACAATCGCTTAGCGTTTGGCGAATACCTTAAAATTTGGAAAACAGTGGTAATAAGCGATTTTTGGATGTTTAACGGTTACCTGCACCCGACGCCAAAACTGCCTGCAATCGGAATCATTGTAACACCAATTATTAACTGCCTCTTTTTTCGATAAATTTCTTTCTTTTGTTACATTCTCTCCACACAGCCTTTTTTTTGTTGACTTTCGGGGACCAGCTGCGGCTTCAGATCAAAGTCAGTCGGCAAGTTGAGACTATCTTTCATCAAACTGGTAAGCTCATTTGAACGATCGCATTAGGCGTCAAAAATACATTCGTATAAACTGGAAGAAGGGAGGAGCTTACGGCAGGTTCTGGATTGGTCTGGCAAAAATCTTGCACTGGAACGAATTTAAAAAGTCTTCACCTGCTCTGAGGGTAGCTAACGCATACAAAAACAGACAGGCGCATCGAATTTAATAACCCAACACTCTCCGTTTGCACAAGAAGAGTCGAAGAGAGATTTTAGCATCTCAGGCCGAACTGATTTTATGCGAATGAAATACTTCTTACTTTAACAAAGAAATACAGCGAATTTGCCAGTTGGCAATGAAAAAATCATATGGTGTTTCAAAACAGCGCGGATGACTCATCTAACTGACCCGTTCGAAACATCACTTCAATCGCAAACGCACAACCATAACACTTCGCAACCCCCCTCCCCCCCCCCCCCCCCCCCACCCCATCATCACTTCCCACTTCCGCTTTCCTTGCGGTTTTGAGCTCATCGGTAAGCTTATCACACTTTCTTTACCACTCATATCATATCAGCCTTCGACCGAGATTTTTAAAAAGAAAAAGTCGAATTCAACAAACGAAAGTTCACAAAGTACCCCGATTTTAAGTCATCTCTCGATTGTGAGACCCTACGCTCCTTAAAAAAGGATTATAGTTCTGCGTCGGCTAAGTCATCCGATTGTGGGTGGGAGGGAGGCAAGCGAACCTCCAAGTGTTAGCTCTTATTCTACTTCAATATATATGTTCTTCCTATCCGCACAAAAAAAGGAAAATTGGGGATGTCTGGATCCCTCTCTCCACTCCCCTCCACCCCCACCCCGCTCCGGTTATTAGTCACACCATCAAAATTTGAGGATATCTTATAAAGGAAAAAACCGGAACCATACAGAATGAAGTTTTTCGATAAGAATGTCGTAAGGTTGCAAATATGCGCGGTCGATGCGCAGCGTTCCATAAACTTCTTCCATGTCCCAAGGCTTGAAAGCAGATTGTGCAAGCTCACCGAGCAACGAAAGAGCAATCGCCGCGTGGTCTCGTACCACGCTCATCTGCACAACGAACAAGTCTCGCGACACAGCTGACGACTATAAATTTTACAAATTACGAATTACGATTATGCAAAATAATTCGAAAATTTTTCGTATAAAAAAATTCTTTGATCAGAGTGTTACTTCAGCATCACGCCACTACAGATTTCGCAAGCTTTCTTCTGTCCACGAAAAGACTGGCACAGAATTTCTGCACGCCTCACGCTAACTCATTAGCGAGCTTGCCGAATAAGCTCTAAAAGTCGGGATCTATGACGGATGTGGTGTCTGCAGTCCATAAGCAAGCATTGGCTATTTTGAGGCGGGGTTCTCTTTTTTTTGAGAAGCTCAAATACTGATAACGACAGCGGCGATGTTTTCGATATTTAACAGGGAGGTGATAAACGTCAAACATGCGACAAAACATTGCAACCTTCAGCATTCCCGTAAGCGAATTCTAGCCTAAAGTAAGTTCGGTGCCATCATGATTTCGCTTCGAAATCAGTTCAACAGCTGCTCACCTTTGTAAGAAGTCTTAGAAAAGAAATGCCGCAACAGATGTAGCAAAGTGAATTTGAGGTTAAGAACTAGATTTGTTAGTGAAAAAGTCAAAGCATTCAACAATAACTGGACAACGGTCTGCAAAACCCGAACGCAAGTCATCTCCCATTAGCCACGAAGTTATCAATCCACGAAATTAAGAATCAGCGGTTTTACATTTATTCATCAATTCATCAATCAACGGTATCCACATTATATGATATTACCAGCCGCTTTCCCCTCCAACTGAAAACAAGCATAGAGTCCACAGCCACAAATTAGAGGCCGATTTCGAGCTAAGGTCGTTCGTCTCTTGAAAAAAAAAAGAAATGGAAAGAATAACGCAAGAAGAGAAGAGAAAGTGAGTTACATGAACGTGGAGAACGTAGAGGTAGCGAATGATTCTAGAAATCGGGGAAGAAGCTACATGGGTGAAAAGGCAAACTCATCTGTTTTACTTACTAAGTTTGCGCCCACACTGCCACACTGCCACAGCATCTGAGTACCGAGATACTTTTTCGAATCGACGCCAACCGCATTGCGTAGATGGTGAACGAGGCCCGCTTCCTTTGGCTCTTCATAACGCGCGCCTGCACGGAAGGCAATAACTAACTGCGATACCGCACCACCCACATCCAACGACGCCACTGATAGTCCGTTTGGTAGACGCGACATCTCAACATTACTCATTACACGCTACTCGCTCAATGGGCCGCAATTACGTTCACCGTTTCTAAATTTCCCTTAAAAGCAATAACACCTTATCCTGCAAAGAACTCTCAGGTTTAATGCATATATGATATGAGCAACACTACGGCTTTTTCTGTGCCGGTTAAACAAAACCAGCATCTATCACGTTTCGACTACGTTCTACACAACAATTAGTCAGTCAATATGCGTATAAGATATTGCAGTTGAGACCATATAATGCGTCAGGAAAGATGGTATAATATATTTATGGTGACGTTTCGGCTCTTAAAGCCGTAATCATAGCACCACAAGCTGAAAAACAATAGTCATATTTTCCGCCACACAGACAGTAAACAGTAGCAGCGCTTCTATGTCGAAAGGAAAGAGCGTAACAGAATATACCTTAATTTACAAATTCTTGTGGAGAAAGGAAATAGCAACAAAAAAGCGGTATATCATAACGCGAGAGCTGTGAAGAATGAAGGCTGCAGAAGGTAGAGACGGGTCATAGTAACAAGATCGTTATCAAACATTTACAATTAGTCAGTCATCCAGCAGAATTTAAAAATTATTTTTTCAACAATCGTAAGACCGCTTGCCTTTATTTGGCAGTGGCTCGGCTTTTAACAGCATCAGCGAGACAAGCAAGGAAAGTTGGGATTAAAAATAACGACAACGAAGCGCTGTGGAAAGAAGAAGCTCAAAAAATGATATATACAAATAAATCCAACTGGAAAACGCCGTAAACAGTATCACTTCAGAATGCTTCTTGTTATTCTAACCGTTGTCCTTGTTGCTGGTATTGTGATATTCACTGTGAAAAGGGCCTTCACAATTTCAAATGGATAATACTTCGACTGTATATAGCAGTAGCTAACTACACCTAAAAACTGCGCTAACATCTCAGTTCACTTTGGAGATCCGACCGTCTCTAGAGAAAGAATATTTCCCGTTTATAATAAGCGACCAGTAAATGACTGCTATGTGCACCACCGCTATATGAATAAAATATAGATCAGTCCCATAGTTTGATGGATGGCGCATGGCTCGAGTATCTAGAAGGAGTGCAGAGCTCCATAAATTTACAACAGCGCGTCGGAATGCGCTGTCGCTATAGGCCCTACTCTAAAATACATACGCAATATCAGATACAATATTTCAAATAGGATCAAATTCTTGCGCCCTTCTGCAATGATACGCTGCACTTCATTAGCGATTTCAATAATTACAACTGGAACGATACCGAAAAAGTGCATGGGACCGTCGATGGGCATATTATACGAATCGCACGGTCCTATGGGGATGAGTGGATCCACGCGGGAGCAACATTTTGAGAGCATGGATTCACTATAACAGTGGGGCTAGTAAAAGAACAACTTGGTTGGGTCCGACGGTTTCTGTTCGACGAAAGAACCGACAAAGACAGCTTTAACTAGATCTTATAGTAGCAAAAAACATAAACAAAATTACTTACCTTTTCTTCGGCAACAGCAGCCGATTGTTGCGCATTGGCGGCAGCCGACAATAAACGTCTCTACAAAACAACATGTTGAGAAGTAAACAAAGCGCGATCCGAAAACCGAATGCCATGAAATCCGATTTGCAAAACGCCGCATTCCTCAAGCATTTAGAGTAGGTAAGATCGACAGGACACCTACAGCCTGCACACTTACAGCCATTACACTTCCGACACGACAGCACCTGAGTATTTTCAGCAACCACACATTTAGGAGAATGTGTGACACTGTATACGATATCTCATGGTGAAATTGAGCAGGCACGCTTATATACCATCAGTAGGGCATTTTCCCTTTTTTTTGCCGGGAGTTACATTATAATGGGAATTTTTGATTATTCCATGAATTTAAAGGAGGCCCAGACTGAAAAGTACTGGGATAAGTATAATGCACAGGTAACCACTGATACGCAGAAGTCAAAAAATGAACGAGGGCCGCGACATTATCTTAACAGAATGGAAGAGATTCATCATCGGCAGAGCGCGTATTATATAACCGAGGGGAAGGGAATGGTAAATAGCCAAGGGTCGGAGTGCAAATTTGCCTGCCTTAGCACACCTTATAATCGGAGTGCTACGGTAAACGAGACATTTCACCTTCAATAAGTCCTGGAACTAGAGCATTCGATACATTTCTGCTAAGTCCACTGGAACGCCATAGTTTTGCCAAGTGTATTTAAATACATGCCGCTATGGATTTCTTAGCAATCCTAGCGCAATCGTGGAGTTTGTGTGGTCAGGACTGGGTCAGTTTGCAAAATGGTCAGGCGAATTAAGGAAGGTAAAAGGAATGTAAATGATATATTTATGATGGCACAGTCACAATTTTATAAGCAGATCCGTACCCAGAAAACAGCCGATGCAGCTCTGTGTTTTCCCATGAGCAAAGCTAACGATAGAGATGGAACTACTAAGCCAGCAACCGACAAGTGATAACTGATCAACGTAAGGTAAATTTTGAAAGCACCAGACCATATCATTTGCTCCTCGTTCTGTTCTAGCCGATTCCTATGAAATACGTCATATTTAAACTCCCTGTTCTAAACAATTCAATTTTACACAAACCCCTTCTGAATCGTTGCGTAACAGCTCGCACTGATCGTCTAAAAAAACCTAGCACAGTCACATCGCATACTTTATGCTTGTGTGGGACTCCAAGCGGAAGGTAAGATGATGGAACTGCGTATTTGTGTCAAATGCCTATACGACAACAACGCGGATAACTCGGGCACTGGTTTCCACGAGCCGCATCTAGCCAATAAAAATGCGAGTTATCTATAAACGACAAGACTTTTCTTGACTCAGTAGCACAAATTTGCGCTCACCTCATGATCGCCGGTAAGCATTCTGGTCATATTTACACTGTAAAAGTAAGTAAACAGCTGAATCCAAGAATCGTAAACTTACAACAGTCAAAGGACAGTGCCGACGGAACATCTTTGCTTTGCCGGGCGATACGAATAGACCGCAGTCGTTCTTAAGCTGAAAGTTTTTTTACGCGCCACGAAACCAGCAAAAAAACCAACAGGAATTACAACGGCCAACGTCACGATCGCAGAACGCTCACTTATTTGCTCGACTTATCTTCTTATGACTAGTTCATGATTCACGTTAAAAAATACGTCTACTGCATAATGCGGCGATAAAATGGAGTTCGAGAAATCGCTAAGACCGTCTATTACATTATGCAGAGCAGCAAGAGTTAGGAAAATATCGGAAGCCCTTCTCTAGCAAACTCCAGATTGGTTTTATGAAAAATTTATTTTTGTAGAGGTACTTCACTGCTCCGCTTGAAATCAACTTAAAAGACATACACTTCTTAGAACAAATCAAATTCCTACATACATATAAACATGAAAGAGTTTGAAGCACAAGCGGATCAACTCCCCCCGTTTGAATGAACTGGTCTATTGCGAACGCTAAGGCATACACACGTCCTTGGGTTGCAGGCAGCCAATAATGTTCTCAATTTTTCGTCCATTCACCCAACAAAATGGCTGTTAATACATATTTCCATACTATCAACCGATCATAAAACTCTTCGATGAAAACTGATTCCATTCGATGATCGACGTTTGCGTCGAAGCAGAGCGACAGTTTAGGCGGTCGACGAAACACGACAAGGAATTTTTGAAAAACTCCCTCCAGCCAGTTCCGGGTCGTCCTATATGAATTTAATACTATTAGGTTGGTGCAAAATAAATGTAGTTTCCAGCAACAAAATTTAAAACGCCACAACTCGTCTAAAATAAAACGTTACCAGTCATAGCAAGCACGGTCAGAATCAGCAGAACGTTGCCAATGACATCCACTAAGCAAATTCCATTCAGTTAAAAGCTGCGACCACGAAGTCGACAAATCGCCGGAGGACAGTTCCTACCTGGTCCACACTGATGTACAGCTATTAGCGCGTATTTCCATGGAAGCCCCCCCCCCCCCCAAAAAAAAAAAAAAAAAAAGAATGTTGCACAGCTGTTATGAGCGGAGATCGTGCGGCAGTCACTATCTCACTGCCTAACTGGATCACTTTTTACGCAGGAATATGCGAAAGAAGATCTCGAATGCGTGACTGTGTAGCAGGAAACGTTCACTTATGTTCACCACCGCCATCAAAACATTTGTAAATTATCACCGCTGAGATGAAAACTACAAAAGCAGCACTATCCTGAAAATCTATGCATGTAGCAAGAGGTGTAATGAGATTACAGCAGCCCCGAATCGTGCAAGTTGCTGATCAGCACTCAAATCATCGGGTACCCACTACGGCAATTTCTTCACGTCGTCAATTTCTGTTAGACCTCTTATGATCGTTACATTGTCCATTCTACCTATGCTCTCAATGCTCGAATGCATGCTTTTCTGAATTTACGGCTGCCCTCAGTTCTTCATTGTCGAGTGACCACTTTGACCAGGTTCTTATGGGACGCAAAGATCATCAAAGACGAATTTCTGGATCACAGAACGCACGGTTCGTCCAGAATTTGACCCGGGTCCTCAAACGTACTTGGTGCCTCGGAATGCTTCTGTAACAGATGCAGTGACGCGATAATCCTATTTATTTGCGCTCGCTTCCATGCTCTGCATCAAAACTAGGGAGTAAAAATAATAAAACTATTCGAAGACAGACGGGAAAAGGAAAGAAAAACTTCAACATGAGTCAAGCCCAGGACATTCAAACGATTTTAGGCCGGAAATGAGCACACACAATTTGCGTATTTCGGAATGAACTGTAGCGGAATAACTTTGGATACGCTGTTCTCGTGAAGGGTATTTGCATGTTCTCCACCATCTACTTCCGAATTCGAAAAAGGCGATCAAACTCGACAACGATCCCCAAGAAAATGATGCAACAGATAATTCTGCCTTTCTTGCAATGTCTGATGTAGTTGTACTGCACTGTCAGTACAATGCAAATAGCCATCCCTTAATTCTCCTTTTTAATGGACGCACAGTGGTCCTTCCAGAGTAAAGAAGCGTCAACGAACACTCCCAAATCTCGGACAGAACTGATAATAGAAATGAAAACACCTGAGATACTTGGTGGGCAGTATTGCTTAAAGCCAAATGCAACGAATGAGATTTTCCCCTAGTATTATGCATCTGTGAAACAAAGCACTGCAAGAGATGATCTAAATCACACCGAGTCTCTTTAAAATGGGTCATCGATTGGTCGACAAATTTTCGGATCATCAGCAACAAATTCACGGGTACCCGTGTGTGACGTCATTTACATACACCAGAAATAAAGTGCGGCCTAGTAGGCTATCTTGCGGAACACCATTAACGATGACATATGACTAGGAGAAGGAATCGCCAACTTTAGCTAGAAAGTTTCGACCACTAAGGAAGCAGCGAACCCAGTTTAGAACCCTTCACAATATGCCACAGAAGGACAGCTTAAATAGAGGTTTTTCGTGGCTCACAATATCGAAATTACTAGCATAACCGATGTACACAACATCAGTCTGGGTTTTATCATTCACTGCCAAAATCCATTCATAGCGGCAGCTCAACTACTGGGAATTGCGGACTTCCCCTTTAAGGAACCAAACTGTCTCGGACTAAATAACTAGTTTCGAATGAAATAATTACAAGGAGAATACCGAACGATCACCTCCAAGACTTTGCACACCGATGATGTTAGGAAAGTAGGTATAAAACTGGAAATTTCGGTGATCGGCGCTTTCCTAGGTAATGGAGTGACTAGAACAGTTTTCCGAGAGGATATTTTGAGAGATGAGCTAAAGAGAAGTGAAGGAGGACAACCGACACCACTGAAGACCCGATTCAAGACAAATGAAGGCAAACTATTAGGAGTGAAAGATATTTTATCGTTAAGTGATCTGATAGCGTTAGCAACGATGGTAATTTCAATGGGAATATCCACAACAGTCATTGTTGTTCGGACTTAAGAAGAGGGCATCACATTATTGCCATGTTTGAAAACACTTCAGAAATACTCTGCAAACAATTCCGCCTTAGCCAAGCCGTCATTAACAATGATACCCATACTGCTTTTAACGCAACGAATACTACGTTTGCCTTTTTCTTTTCGTTGACATTTTTATAAAGAAATTCTACATTATCGCAATATAGCAAGCGTTTTTGGTAGTTTTTTGCATATTCATCACAGCCTTCCTGTATCACTGCAACATTCTTCAAAAACCTGACAACGAGCAAGGATGAACCCCAGCAACCTTAACGAAGAATTTTTCCTTAACCAGAACAGATAGGGAGGCACAGAATTATCTTGGGAACGAAACTTTTGAAAGAAGCACAGCATGAAATAATTTGGTACACATCGAATAACTTCATAAACACCGAGAAAAAGAGGTCATACGTTACTGATGAATCCGAGCAGTGCTCAAAACCTATGCCCGAATCACAACAGCAGAACACCATGTCGGCATATTGCCACTTTCCGTTTGGATAACCTTAAATAGTATCATAAATGCCTCATAACTGATACAGTTGCAAAATAAACGAACAGAACAGTGCTCATTTTCGGAATGGACGGTCCAACAAAAATCACGCATTCATAAGCAGGTAATAATCAACTACTCTGTCCCCCGTGGTGCCATCAAATATGTCCTCCCGGAAAAGCGAGACAAATACAAGATTAGAAAGACTTCCCTGAAAAGAATTATCGAAGTGACTCGACGAATACGGAAATTCATTTGTCATGTCCGCTACACTTTCGAAATCGCAAACGTTAACTGACGTCAATTCAGTAGCGCACAAATCACTTAGCGGATCGAACGGACTTTTTCAATCAAAATAGCAGTTCCTCACTGCTTGTGCAGCCGACGCCGTTATTACGTTTAAAAAAAAAGAATGCGAATAGCTGAAAGGATGGAGAGAACCGCCATCCACCATTTTCAACATATGTCTCAGCCATTACAATAATATCAGATCTTAAAAACCTTTAAAACATGTGAAGGCCATTTAACCTGCTAAGTTTGCTCCGACAATTGAAGTACGCGCAAGTGATCACGGCTGCCTGATGTGGCTGCTCGACAGGGGCAGGGAGGATTCAGGCGGGATGATACTCAACGATGTTGCACATGTAACATTAGATGTGGTTGTCGAGAACCACCGAATACCTTCAACGTTACGCCGAAGCCGGTGAATAACAACCTGTGCATCAAAAAAAAAAAAACACGGCAAGTTCACGCTACGAAGTTTGCATCGCTCTTCCCTCCACCCCCCTCTCCTTAACCCAAAAAAAGCAAAAAAAAAAAATTATGTTTGAGCACCTTCCTCCGAAGACAGCTGTGTCCACATATTTCGCCGAGAAGTTCGCAAAAGGTTCGTTGTAAATTTGAATATTTCAAGTAGCAAATGTTGCAGCTTAGTATCACATGACAGTTTTACATTATCTTTTAGAAGACGTTACGAACACGCAGGTTGACTTGTATTATAGCGGACTGGGACAGACACGTTGTACTTAAAGAAAGTACGTTCAACACAACTTTTATCCCCCATATTCTCGGTGAAAGGCTCCACGATATCGATAACGCTCATTGTGTAGCTCAGGCAGAACTCATTGTGTGCCTCGGGCGGCACTCATGATGCACCTCAGGCAGCACTCATTATATAACTCAAGTAGCACTCATTATGTACCTCGGGCAGCATTCATTATGTGCCTCAGGCAAAAGTCATTACGCACATCAAGCTGCACTCCTTATGACCCAGGGAGCACTCATGCACATCAGTCAGCACTCATTATGCATCTTAATCAGCACCCATTATGTACCTCTGGCCGCACTCACTATGTAGCTTTGGCAACACTCATTATGTGCCATATGCCGCACCCATTTTGTGCCTCAGGCAGAACTCATTATGTACCTCCGCATGAACTCATTATGTACGTCAGACAGCACTCATTATGTACCTCAGGCAGAACTCATTGTGTACCTTAGGCGGCACTCATTTTGTGCCTAAGGCAGCACCCATTTTGTACCTCAGGCAGCGCTCGTTACGTAAACGTATCGACAATACATCGCATTTGTCATGCGATGACTGTAGTGGCCAAAATTTCAGTTAGCCAGTGAATCTAACAAGATCAATTAGTAGGGGATGAAAACCAACAGTGGGATCATTCAAAAGCCAATATATTGACAGGTCATGTGCAACTTATTTGCACACCCCTGAGAAATTGTCTTTTAAGGAGTTTGTATGAAACATGAAGAATAGTGGCATCAAAACGATTCCTTTACGTGCAATACTAATAATTTCACAGCTGCAGGACAACCACTCTTCTATACTGAGTCAGAACGAACAAGTAAGAATGGGATGATCTATGCAATTCAGTGATATTCTGATACGTCGTAGGCTACGAGTTTATCTAGCAGTTGCTTATGAAATGCGACATCAAAAGTTTTGTTTAGTCAATACGTACCATTTCTGTCATGATGTTTGGATTTAGGTAATCATTCCAGTCACTCGTTGCTGAAATTGATTGCCGCAATGTTGATGACGCGGAAAAAAAGCGAAGCTCTACTGGACTGATTAGTTCATTTGTGATGCATGATGGTCCCGTTCACAATTATTTCGATCGCTTTGCATACGGTGGATATTAAGCTTATTAGTTGAAGATTCTCCACACATGTAAGTTGAGGTTTTCCAGCGAAGGACTGATAATGGAGGCTTTCCGGAGCGAATCGAGCAGCAGGAAATGCTGCTGTTAAAGACGATACTTAGGGAGATGGAAGTGCTGCGCCTTTTGTTTAATGAATTATGAAGGAACATCATCCACTGTTAGACAGATCGATATGCATATTGTCCTCAAAATTGACTGTACGCTAACGATCTATATTATGTACTCAATTAACAGATCAGGTTTGAAACGCTGGCTGAAAGCCACCCGCATGTCTGAAGACGTAGGAGAAGAAAAAGCTCTTAGGATGGAGCATCTTCAGCTCCAGATATTCAAAGACACCTGAAAAAAATTCTGAGGAACGAGCTTATATCAAAAGCTTTAAAAAAGATATTGTGTTCCGAGATCTATAGGTGTTGGCTTATTCGTGTGTGATGCAAATGAATAAGGTGATCGCTGATATAATTTTGTGGGAGCGAATTTTCTATATCCAAACGAAGATGTAGAGGAGCTGAAGTAGAGCAATGTGTGCAGGTGAGGCTAAGACACATTAAAATAGGGATTGTATAGCAACTGCCATGAGCATATGCAACGTCATTGAGATGTAACTTATATTTTTTTAAAGTTTTTATATTTATTACACGTATGTTACATATTATAACCAGAGTATGATGAGCGAAGCAAATCCAGTCAGCGATTCAACCGGAGAAGGTTATGCCGCTTGGCGTCCTTACGGCCGGATCCATGGGTAGCATTGTCGTGATGAATTTTTAATGCATGACTCGTTTTATGCATTATTTTTTTTTTACAATGTACGACTCGTAGTTTGAATAAATCGAGGGAGAAAATTTAGATGCACTTCAACATTGGGAGGGTATTTCGATTAACGTGAACATATGTGGCTCAATTTCATGGGCGCTGAAACTGAATAGTAGATGTTTTGAGAAAATGAGGGAAATGAAATATTGAATGGTCAGTGAATCGGATGTGCAATGATTTGTGATGAAAAGTGCTCATTGAAACGCATCGTCGTATACGCGGTCGCATAATTTTTCTCATTTCTTTTCGCCATATCACGGTCAATTGAAAGTATGAATCTAAACCAACTAACTGTTTGATCGTGTACTGTGCGTACATATTTCATTTTGTTTTCGGATACTTATCACTAGTGATGCCATCGTACCAGATCTTTTGGTAGGACACTGTACTTACACTTCCCTTCGAAAAATGGTATTGTACTGTACAAATACCACCCCCTGGAAAAACGGACCGTACCGCACCTATACTGTACCTGGCGACCGAAATATGGTACGATACTGTACCAAGTATTTTGGCCCAAGAAGTACAATACCAATACTGTACTTTTCGTACCTGCAGTTTTTCTTGCCATGCATGAACAAAAGAGCATAGATTACTTTACTGATAAGTAAAATAAAGCAAAACTGCGCGAGCCAACGGACAGAAGATAATGACCAGTGGTGAAACGGCGAAAATATTGCTGAATAACTAAGATAGAAAAGTTCGACCCCAGGTTCTCAACTGAGGAATTCCTCGCCATCAGTCAACTGTCGCGACGCGTCGGGAACCAACGATGAAGTTCAAAACTGTAGGAGCGCGGTAACGACAATCTACATCTCCCGCGAGTGAAGTACATTTTAAGTACAAGTACAATCAAAATTTGGTACGATGTACTTGTACTTTTTCCCAAAAAAATCGGTAGGATACTGTGCTTGTACCACCCCTCGAAAAACCACACTGTACTGTACTTATACTCTGCTCGCGATTTTAAATTTGGTACGAAACTGTACTATACCTTGTATAAGTACAAGTACAGTACGAAAAGTATTATACTTTTTGGTAACGTGGCATCACTACTTATCACACAGTAAAACTATACAAAGCGCATATTATGCGAATCGGAAAGCACGCTTCACAACTTGTTTGTATGCGTAGTGACCGTTGGAGAAAGTTATTACTCGTTACGTTTACGGCGTTTCAAAACTCATTTCTCATGATATGATTAGAATACGCATTGAATAACCAACACAACTTTTCGAAAGCGTCACAATCATCTTACATGACAACTGAGAGCGCGTAAGTGCAAATGATAGTGTGAGATAAGAAACGCAGGCAAACGCGCATGTGACTGCAATATTTTTCGTCCACAAGAAGTTCTTTGCCTGGAAATTTCTTACCCATTCTCACATCGAATATTATTTTATGCATGTGTTCACCGCCTTCCGGTTTCGAGAGTCGATTGTATAGGTAACTCACAGCTGCACGACTTTTGAAGTCGTATTTTTTTCTTTTCATTTTTTCTCCTCATTTTTTCCGTCCTCTCTTTTCACACTCATTCTTTTGTTTTAACGAGTCAATAGCGATCTCAGCACAAAATGTGGCCGCGAATTCTAATACTCTGTGCACATAGCCATATTGGTTTTAATTTTAGAGCAACTCAACAAATATCAAGGTATGTAATGTAATTTGTAGAGTATCTGAAGAGACGAAAAAACTTTCCAATGTGTGGTTTTTTTTCAAGGAACTACGACAATTTAAGAATCTCATCCTGAAAACTTTCTTTTCCTCACCAGCTATTACTGCTTTCCAAAATAACTGGTAACATAAGAAAGTCCTCGCCTTGTCATAAATTACAACAAAATCCGAAAGCGGTATGTTAGAAAACTTATCGTCCAGGAGTGAATTATTCAGGCCGGCAAATGGCGCAACGTTTGGATTTTATCAACAGAAGAGTTTGCGTAAACTTTTGAATTTCCAGTTTTTCACTCACTTTCAAATTCCTTTCCTTTTTTACGAAATCGTAAGCAGTGTAATCGTCGTAATGCTGATGATAGCTTTCAGTATTTCGAAAGGCTCAGAGATAAACTTTGTGTGATTCTTATGTGAATGTTGAAGGTTGTTTTTTTTTTCTGTCAACCGTTTTCTCGTTTTGTCAAGCTATGATTTTTTGATGTTCGAAGATCAAAAGCTTTAATCGCAGACAAGTTCACAGCGTTCTTGATCCACAGCTCATGCCCATACGTATTTCGTAACTGAAAACTTTTCCTTATTTGGAAGTAGAGTTTCGAGATTTCGAGAGTTCGAGATGAAGAGACACCATGAACTTGTGATATGAGCACAAAACTGAACTGCCTTCAGAAACGGTTGAGAATAATGTCGTCCCCTTTTTATGATGCTCCTGTAACTGTATAATTTGTCGACCAAACGATTTGTCGTTCACGATACATTACAGTGGAGCTATTTCGTCCAGTAGGTTGTTTTTGTTTCTTTTTAGGCTCAAATAACGTTGTGAAATGTGAAGGAGTCGAACAACCGGATGTGTTCTCTTCCAATTCTTTACATCTTTTCTCCTGCTGTGATCTCATCAGCGAGATCTTGGATCCCTTCTTTTTTTTTCCAACTAACTTTTCGAATGGTGCAGAACAGCGATCACAAACCGATTTCGAGCGAAACGCACGCTTGCGATGAGCTGAACCGATTTTCCCCATGTAATGACTTTCTAAATGATACTTTCATATAGCATGTCGAATGTCGCAAGCTGATTTGACCAAATGGAATTTGTCGGAGAAATTCTCCTCCTCAATCGGAGTTATACCGAAATTGAGATGAGAACCAGGAAGATTTTAACACCAACATAGAATGCAAGGAGCTGGAAATGTTGTGCTTGCGGGAAGAACCTTTCGACCGGATTTTGTTACCATTTATTTCGTGAATGAAGCTAAATACGCGATTCTTAGGTTTCACACATTCCGCCTCTCGCATCTATAACGACCTTCTCGCCTAATAGTATGGAAAAGACGCGCAGGGCGGCGTGATCCGCTTGCATGGATCGCATGGAACGACTTTGTTTGGGTTCAGCTTCCATTCGATAATCGGAATGGAGTTGGAATTGCAGCGGGAATGGTTGACCAAATATCATAGAACAGCGACAGAGTTAGAGAAAATTTTAAAAATTTTATAAGACTCCTCTCAGGATGTTTCACATTTCATATAAAAACTTCCATTCCAGAAGGGGCTCTTCGCCACCGGTCGAATCGAATGATTCCATAATTGTTATGACAATCCGGCAACACGATATAGGCTATACAGATGGAAGAGCTTTGTACCCCGCTGGTTAGTCACAAACAGGTAGCACAAAAGTTTTTTTTCAAATAAAGGGCATCTCTTCTGCTTCAGACGAGAAAAGCTTCTTCCGAAGCGACAAATCAAGCAGGGAAGTCAGGACACCTTATATGCCAATAGATGAAACCGTTTACCCCTCATACATGCACATACGAACATGCAAAAGTAATAAATTTAACGACCAATAAAGGGCATCTCTTCTGCTTCAGACGGAACCGAAAAGCTTCTTCCGAAGCGACAAATCAAGCAGGGAAGTCAGGACACCTTATATGCCAATAGATGAAACCGTTTACCCCTCATACATGCACATACGAACATGCAAAAGTAATAAATTTAACGACCTCGTCCCTCGGCTCGAAGGAACAGAACAAACGATGCTCGTAATAATATATGGCAAGTATGTCGTGATTCCGGAGAAAATCACTGTGTCAATTCACAGTTCCGTATGCTTGTGGTTCACTTTGAGTGAATGGATGTTACTGTCAAGCCGGAATTACTGAAACAAAAATTAAAAAGAAAAAAAAACTTCTGGAGACATGCCACACTTGACCAACTTTTGTTCGAAAGCTATTTCAACGATGCGGTGAAGTTCTGCAAAACTCCTAAACCCTTGCGACGGTGGCGTTCTACCCGATTATTTGTTCGCTCCATAAAAGGGTGGACTTACCAAAAGCTTTCTTGGCTTCACAGCTTTAATTCTGCCTTAGAATCGTTGCCAGCGACGAATGCTAAAAATTATAACACTCAAAATATGTGTGCGTAAAGACGTAGAGTGAGAACAGCAGAATAAATTAATGGGTTGAGTCAAATGTCAGTACTGGGAAAAAAAATGAGGACGAAGATCACCACATCAGTCCGAAACACCTAATAGCAAAGCTCTCCGGGAAATCGAAAGCCGAAACATCGGTCAGCGATAAGGGGTGCAGGGTTCTGAATGTGGCAAACGAGCAAATATCGTATTGCTCCGAATAAATCCCTCCCGGTGTCATGATGTTTACGGATTTCTAGGGTGGGAGGGAGGAGGAGGTTTAATTGAGGGTATTTTCTCACGAAGATAACCACTTTCCAAAGGAGACGGGATTCATCGAGAGAGATTCTTTAAAAGCTGCTGATTGGCGTCTTGAGAATGAGAATCTATAGTATTGCATAGTATTCTCAAGGAAAGTGGCCCATATTGAGTAGAATGTTGTTCAGCTAAATACGATCAGCATTCTTAGGCATTTACGCATGGAACCGAAGCGGTATGGCGAGATTTGACAAAGAACGTAGCACCTCCGAAAACGGCTGTATTTGAAGTCGTTTTTCACGCGTCCTTTTTTTGTAACTTTAAAATGTAAAAATGAAAGTCCAGTTATGAGCGGATTTCTTTCAGTAGCTAATAATGGAAATACAGATATTAAACCCACAAAAAATAATTCAATCGAAGTCTAATAAGTCGTCAATCTCAACTAAACGTAAGGAGCACACAGCGATTTTATATCCTTGCTCAGATCTCTACGGAAAAGTTAAGTTAGAGGTGATGCGAGTAGGAGGTGCAGTATGAAAATCATGAGGCAGAAGAGTGAGGGACGCTCTTCCCGGAATTTTAACTTAACAACATGTTCTCTGCTCACTGCATGCTAAAAAAATCTGCATCTGCTCTAGGCATTCTTTTTTTTTTCGTGCAACGAGCACAAAGACAACGAAGATTGTAGCTGTCTATCAGTTCGTTTTGGGGAAACTTTGTTAGGTTGAGGTATGAGCGGTTTTTTAACCTCCGACATTCACTGCTCTTGTATTAGGGAGATAGGTATCCAACAAAAAGTTGAAAATAGTTGCGCGAAATAATTTAACACTTTTATAACTCTTTTAATTTTTTTCGCGCCGATTAAAGGTGCTCATTGCCATTTCGTTGCTGCCTGGAACACGCTCATCATTTTGCCGACAATTGCATTCTTTTTTACATATAATATTTCCTGTTGCTGGAATACGCTTTTCTTACGCGCAATATGAAAAGTGCACATTCCAAGGGTATATTATTCGTTGGATGCAGTAGAAATTTTTTTGCACATATTTCATACTACACTCTCTTATGTACAGAGTATCTCTGTCGCAGATAAAGATACGGAAAACAGAGGCGGTTGATGTTCCTGTATCCCTTAAACTATTCGATGCCAATGACGCATCCCAATGGCTGCGTCTGCACCTTCGCATCTTGACTGCTTCAAATTGAAGCAAATGAAATGGCGCATTTTTACCACAGTGCTTTCAATATAAAAGGATGAACTATGTAAAGTGGAAGGTAGTGAAGAAGTAAAACACTCATTCACATCTCTGCATGCGCACCCCAACCTCAGGTGCACGGCGCTCCCGCAGCAGGCCGCCAAACGGTCAGGTCACACGTGCTTTCACTCAGTAATGGTCACATTTTGCGAATCAGCCCCTATTTAAAAGAGATTTGGTTCGGAGTAAAGTACTACGGTGACCTTGATCGCCGATAGGGTCCCTGCCCAAGACCTGAAGAAGAGCAATCAAACAGCTCCACTCTTCCTCACTTTTCAGGCGAGCACGACTGCCACCCCTCCTCCCCCACCCCACCGCTGCCCATCTGCTTCTCCTCTCTCCGGTCAAAATGATCTACCATGATTTGCTAATCGCCCTCTGGCATTTTGGAGGATCCCGTTTCCCTCCTCCACCCTCGTGGCTAAGTCGCTGTCCGACACAGAGCACCCGACCTGCACGCTGTCTCGTAAACTCGCAACAGCACCTGCTTTTTCCAGACGATCCCACCCATTTTGTTCCGACCCTGCCAATTCACCACCAGACACAGCGCTCGTTGCGAGTCACTCGCCGAGTTTCTGAACGCTGTCTCTTAAATATCACTTTGGTGACTGCATTTTTAAAATATTAACTATTATATGGAGGCATTTTCCAATATTTTTAGTTTTGATTAGCTTGTAACACTTCTTATATCAATCGAAATTTCAAGGCCATCCATTCTCAAGTCAAACAGGAGCTGTGAGTGAAGCAATCCCTCAATTTTATTTTTTGAGTACTTCAGGTGCCAACCCAATGCGCAGAATGTGCTTCTATATCACAGCTGAGTCTATCCAACAACTTCATAGAGATATTAACATCAGCTCGTCCTTTCCCACAGCTTCATTTCTGATATATTCCAGTAGTTTTATATGGTTCGATTAGTTAAAAGATTAAAAATAACAGCAAAACAATATTTACTCTAAAGTCCAGCAGAAGTTCCGGAAGGCGGCTCGTGGAAACAAGAAAAATTAGAAATTTCCGTCAAATCCCAGTCTTTCGGAAACCTGTTCATCACAACAAATTTTTCACTGCCTTTAAAACTGCAAAATATGTTAAAACTTGAGAACTCCAAAAAGTAAGATCGGCTGCATAGTTTTGGTCACCCACAGTTTTGCCCTGACTCGACACTGCAACTATCATAGAATTCTTATGTGAAGGAAGAACTGGCGTCGTTGGAGAACAGTGATGACTCAGTTGGCCCTTCATGAAGGAACTGCGTTAGTGGCTATCAATCGGGTGATTGTGACGTGCATTGCATTCAAACGTCGCTACAAACAATGAAGATCAGCGATATTTTTTGCACCATTTTTTTTTTCATGTGTGCGATAAAATTTTGCATAATTTCAGTATTTGTCGACGAAACTCATAACTAAGTTTTCTGCTTAGAACATATCGACCTTCAGCCAAAGAGAATATCAGAAATAAGGCGTAGTAAAAAATTTTTTACCTTTCTATATGGACTCCTAAACGCTTAAAAACGATCCCTTGGCAGACCGTAATGCTTACTTTATTCAGCGCTTCGAAACGACGCCATAGTCAGAAGTAAGATCGTGGTGAAAACTGCAAGCTCAAAATCATCGACAAATTTCAAGATCGAGCATGATGCCGTTTCGGCATGCTTCACAACTTTAGAATAATATGCATATAAGTACAAGCCGAGCTGCTTGTTCCATAGATGAATGCATGGCAATTTAGAGAATCCAAACATTTCCGGAGATGACCACAAGAGCGGCTAAGCAAGATCTAAAATTCCTTCAAATGGCTTTTGACAGTGCCGTATCAATCATTTACAGTTTTGGCAAATTTGAGCCTTCTATTTTTGATCGTATTCGACGGAGAATCATACAAAAGTGACTGGACAGAAAATTTGTAAACGAAAGCGGTAAACGAGGTCATGCGAAATCATAAGGGTGCGCACCTGCTCCTCCGGAACACCAAATGATCGACCATCGAAAGAAGATTTTACAGATGAAAAATTCGATAAACCGCAACTGACGATCAGTGTATCTCAGCATCATTACTATTTCACATGAAAACAATGCAGTGTGGTAATGACTCCGGAGTCAGTGAAGTCACTGAAAGAGTCAAAATGATACGTTCTGAACAGAGTAGGGATTTCTGCAACATTCATAGACGATTCAAGCAGTCTCTAAACCTATCCATTCAGCAACCACCCAAGAATGGGGGACAAATTTAACTCACATCCACACTTCACAAACTTCATTTTAAAGTCTAAAAATGAGAAAAAGCACTATGATATTTTTAAAGAGGGTTATAAAAGCACATACTTTCCAATACTTGTGTCCCGTCCAAGGCGTAAATTCCAAGCATTTTGCAAAAGCTTTCATGTTCCTACTGACCAATCATATGAATCTTCATCAACCTGGTTCGTAGCCCCAAGAGCGAATTGTCTACTAATTTTTCTCGGCACCAGCGGGCTTCAGAGCAGGAGCAAAACAACTCTCTAGGCTCTGGTTTCCCTAACGCCGGAAACGAAGCGAGCCTCAATTCTGATTCCACAGAAGTTTACTGGAGCTAGGTGCTGGCTGATCTCCGCGTCTTCCTTTAGATCCGCTTTGGCAAATTTGCATTTGCAAATCATGCAGAGATCATGTGCCTGTACGTGCGCGTTAGTGCGAGCATCCATGCATGCGTTCGGTTTTCAGCAGGGAGCCACTGAAGTTATGCGAGCGAAATTTGGATGGTATAACGAACAACTCCGGTTTAGCCTCTGCCTGGAGAACTCGCAAAACACTTCCAAGCGTTTTATCCTTTATAGTTAAGGGCACTTTTATATCGCAAGGATGTGTGGAAGATCGCAAGGATGTGTGGAACAACGCACTTTCGATGCAAGATTTGTGCCGTTGTTGATTATGCTAAGT